>JAULUF010000084.1:7725000-7810000 GCA_031834385.1 Semotilus atromaculatus
AAAAAAAGAGAATTTGATAAACCAACATGGTAAATACACACTATTGATAAACAGAGTATGAGAGATTTTGACCTGAACACTATTGTAAATCCAGTCCTGGTGCAGATCATTCGTTTTTGAACAACCTTTAAATAAGAACACAATTGAAACATATTAATGGACATAACCCATTTTTGTTCTGTATATCTACTTCATTTTATTATACATTTAAATATATTAATTTAGCATTTATATATTATCATATATTATCATATATTTGTATATTTTCAGTAGTCGATGTGTTTAAACTGTCATTAAAGTATGACAGTGTCTTGCATTTCAGAGGAATTTGACAGTTCTGGAGAATCTGTGTCTAAGAATATTTTGAAAATTTGTCTAAGAACATTCTGAGAATGTCTTCAAATGTAGATCCCCCATTAGCAGATGACATTTACACTTACGCTGACAATCTAATATACAAGGAAAGTCTGATAGGGTGATGAAACAGAAAAATGATGAAATCATCTACAAGAATAAACAGACAGGATGTGTAGCCCATGCAGTTTAAGTTCCGCTTTATTGACTATTTAAGGCGATCTAGTAAGAGTCTTGAATATATTCTCTCAGACACAAGCAGTGAGAGTTGAAGATCGACTGTGACAATGGAGACACAAAGGATCCTCATGAGGAGTTTGGCTGTTGTGCTTTTTGCATCTGTGATCTGGACTATAACAGGTAAAGTGCTTAAATCTGATTGTATATTATTATAACTGATGGAACGGTGCAGAATATTGAGGTTTACCTTGTTCTTCAGTTTCAGCAGATCCTCATCACAAGGGGATCATATGCTGTAAAACCGTCTCCAGTCAATCTCGAGAACAGTTTACTGATCCTATCATCGGTTTCAGGGTGCAAAAACCAAGTCCTCCATGTCTGGAGGCCGTCATGTAAGAATCACAGTTCTTTTCTAACATGTCATGATCAGAGATCAACAGCATCTGATGCTAGATTTCTGTTTTAACTTTTTCATTCTCTTTAACAGCGTTGAGACTGAACGAGGAAATTTCTGCTTTAATCGGAGACTAAGATGGGTGAAGGAGGAAGCTAAGAAGTTTTTTGTAAGTTAAAACCAACAAGTGTGGTGAAACATACCTGACTTTGTAACAACATAATCGTATAAATTGTTGCATATTTAGTATACATCAGTATTCTTGTATTAACATTGTTTTTTGGTTTTTTTTTTTAGAGCAGAGATCAAATAAACAAAGCCTGACTTCCACTCCACCACCAGACTCATCTATTAGTGAACACACTCCTGTGGAAGGATCTTCACAATAAACTGACAGATCATGAATCATGAATGTCTAAAAGCAAACTCATAATGAGAACACATCTTCAAGAAGTTTAAGAGATTATGCTGTTGTATTTTGAAAATATTTAGTGACAGTTAGTAAAGTAGGTGCATTTAAATAGAATATTTCAAATGTATGTTGTTGAATACAAATGATGTAGTTTGAGAGTGACAGTTCTTAATTTATTAATTTTATTCAGAAACTGAATTATAGTGAAACTGTTTTAGAACAAATGTGTTTCAATAAATTATTAGCTTATATTTTATATTTCACATTGAAATATATTTCACTCAATGTACTGGTAATGGACTTGTGTCATTGACTCCTGTGTCAAGAAGGGTGACGCAAGTCTGAGAGAAATTAAGACTGATTTGTATGAGAACAAACCTGGACATTTTTGTGTTGATTTTGCAAATGAACGAGTGCAATCTGAAACTACAAATAAACTATGATCAGCAACTACTGGTTTTACTTGTGGTTTATGTTTCTGAATGTGTGCAAGAGGTCTCTGTCAGGAATGATGACACCTTTTCTCTTTAGCATCTTTATTTACATTTACATTTGACATAAGTTGGTACATCTTATGATGTGCCATGATTGATTATGACATGATTGAGTGTTGACATACATATATGTTAATTTAAGTCAATCAGGTTCAACTTCACAGCCTGATAAATAAATATCTGCTAAGGGGTAATAATGGAACAACAGTTTTAAAAAGTGATTTTTACAACAATATCTGCATTTCCATGGGTGTAAATTAAAAAAAAAATTGTTATAAGAGACATAAAAACAATAATAATTCCTGATCATAATAGTTGGACGTTCCTTTAACTTCAGGTGCTTTAATGTCTCGAGTTGATTTTTATTCAAACTAATAGATTTTTTTTTATTTCTGTTAGCCTTCATGAAGGTCCCATTAAAACTGTCTTTAAAACCTTTCATAATAAACAATAGATAATGTGAGATGTGGTGGAAATGATCATGTGGTTGGAATGTGAGAAAAAAAATCCACAGAATTAAAAGTTATACTTCATATTTTACTTCATATTTGAAGAAGCACCCAGTTATAAATGACGTAAATATAAAAGTACTTGATAAACCATCAATAAATAAAGATGAACAAATCCATTGAGGTAAAGGACACCAAATGACACATAAATCAGAAACTCAACACATCAGCTTCAAGTTGTATGTTTTCACCAGCAGAAAAATAACTCCTAAACTAAACTCATTAAAAGAGCTATGTGTATTTGTGGTCTGTAATTGAATTCTCATAAATGATGCTGACGGGTATAAAAGCTGACTGTATTGTGGGTGAGAGGTGTGAATGCTAGAGAGTATATGATCACTCGATGCAATGCTTTCAAAAGGGTGGTGGTAAGTTTGTGACGCATTATTCCATCTGACTGCTATTGTACATCTCTTAAAAGACTTGAGTCTAGATAGCACCTTCAAAACAGAATCTACGTCTTCCTCATCTGGTTTTGTGAATATTTTGAGCAAACATCATGCATCTCTGCTGGAAATTAGCTCTGATGATGATGGTTCTTGTGTGTGTTACTGCGCAGCAAGTCAACTGTAAGTGTTGGGATTTCTTTATCGTTGTATTTGTATTTTTATGTGAGCCTTTGGTACTGATTATTATGGATCTGCTGATTTTAGTTAACTTTTTTTACATTTATACTCAGATTTTGCATTTATGATCCATTTAATTCACACCAACCCGCTTTCATAATCCAAAGGCATAGTCGACCCAAAAATGAAAATTCTGTCATTTATTCATCCTCATGTTGTTGACTTCCTTTCTTCTGTGGAAAACAAAATAAGATATTTTAAAGAGAGTTAGAAGCTAAACAGTTTCTGTTCCCATTAACTTCCATTGTATAGACAAAAAATACAATGGAAGTCAATGTGAGATTTTATTCAAAATATCTTTTTATTTTGTTCAGCAGAGGAAAAAAAGTGCACACATGTTTGGAACATCAGGGTGAGTCAATTAGGACAGAATAAAAATTGTTTGGGTGGACTATCTCTTTAATGATGGTGAATCCATTACTATAGATTGTGTTTAGCTATAGCACAGTTTTTTTTTTTTTTTGGTTTGTATTTGGATGGAGCCCTTATCACGATGAAGATTGTCTTGTTTTCACACATACTGTACTGTATACAGTACGCACAGTAAAAGTGCTTTGGAGATTTCAATCTCTGTTTCTCTTTCAGATCGTCGGCCCACTAGAGTTGGAGTGACTTGCTGTAAGGAAGTGTTGAAGGGAAGAATCCCTCTTGACGTTAAACTGATTGGATACAGGCATCAGAATGCTCTGAGTCCGTGTGTGGACGCTATAGTGTAAGCTCTCTCTACACACATTACACAGTTTTATGTCTGATATTGTGTTCATTTCAGTGGTACTGTATATCTGTCATGCAGATTCTACACAGAGAAGGACAAGTACTGTTCTGATCCAACAGCACGCTGGATTCAAATCAGACTGAAAGGTACAAACCTATATTAATATGACATCTTAATATGATGCTTATGTATTGATAAAAAAACACTTGTAACTATGACTTAAACTATGCTTATTTTTCACATAAACATCCAGCCTTTTCTCTGTAACAGTTTGGACTGTATTTAATTACATTTAAGCTGAATCATTAAATAAATAGTTCACCAAAATAGGAAAATTCTGTCAGTATTTACTCATCCTTGTGTCATTACGAATCAGAATTACTTTCTCTCTTCTGTCGGGTAATGATACTTTTTGAGTTTGAAAGATTCAGTCTCCATTGAATGTAATTGAATGGATAAAAGAGATCAGCATACTGATAGTTTGCCAATAATAAGGGAATTTTCGTTTAAAGGTGCTATATGGAGATTTTAGCGGCCTCTAGCGGTGATGTTTCAGATTGCAACAAGAGCGCTCGTGCTCGTGTGCGTGCGCGATCTCAAGAGCGAGCATTCACTACCGGCCACACGGAGACTTTCAACGCAACGGCAAAAGCATCACACAACATGCTGGAAACTCATGTAAACTCCCACTGCCACTTTACAAAAAAAGGCTACTTTTATCATCTTGACGTTGAACTAATGCTCCGTACCATAATAACATTGACTGCATTGACGCTGACGGCGAACTAATGCTATCTAACTTGAGCCAACTAAAGCACAAAATCACAATATATTTCACATGCTTTGAAGTAATGTTAGCTTACCTGTCCAACAGGAGGAAAGCCAACTCAGGATCTGTTTTTATACCTAAAACAAAGCGGAGGTCTCTCCACAATTAAAAAATCTCTGCCGATGTTGAACCGTGTTTTCGTCCTGAGGCGATCAGAATCACGTTTGGCTTGACGAGCTTCAGCAGATAAAACTTTTTTTATTTTTTTATTTTTTTTTGGAGTTTGTGTTGTGCTGAAGGCAGGTCGTTTTGGGGTGTTATCAGACTCCATGTCGTTAGCATAGACAGTATAAGAAGTGGACAGAGCCATCTCATTGGAACTCAGTTGAAACAGTTGAAGCCCATTTTTAGCGATTTTTTAGCACTTCCGTTCCTGACGCGCAGACTCAAACCGACTCAAACTAAGCTTGATGACGTGTGCACCCTGTCTGACAGATGTAAATATTCTAGTAGCTGTGCGTGAAAACTGCCAACGTTGATCTTGCAGAGACGGCGAGCTTGAGCAAAGAGTTCTTTGGCGTGAGTGAGCAGGAGTAAGTAATTTGTATAGTATTTATTTTAAAATGTAACGCCAGTACGCCATATTAAGTTAATGCATTGATTGCCTGTGAGCTTCTCCTACTGTCTGTACGGTAATTTCTCTACTGTGCGACAGAGGGTCGAGTGGTTATGACGCAATCGTTAGCCTATTTTTACAAAAACTGTTTCTACGGGGCCATAATGTAACATAGAAGGTAATGGAGCCCTTTATACATTGTCGTGTATCTTTAGAAATAAATAATGGACAAATGGAGTCTTTAAACGCCTCAGATGTAAAGTTATTCGCTGTCAAAGTGACGCCAAAATGAATGGGAGTCAATGGGAATGCTAACGCAAGTGAAGTTCTGCTACAAGATGGCGGCACGCGGCCGGCTTCAACTTCCGGTCGATGGATTACCCCCTTGGGTCGTTAGCTGAAGTGCCGTCGATCGCATAGACTGTGGCTGCATTCGGAATCGCATACTTCCCTACTATATAGTAGGGGAAAAGAGTAGGCGAGCGAAAAAGTACGTTCGAATCCTCAGTATTCATAAAAGAGTAGGCGAGAATTACCTGGGTGACGTACTAATTATCGCGAGATTTGGACGATAGTGCGTTCGAATATCCCTACTTTACTACTATATAGTAGGCGAAAACAGTATGTGAAGGAAGCAGTACGTTCGAAACATCAGTATTCATAAAAGAGTAGGCGAGAAGTTCCCGGATGATCTACTGCCTTCGCCCAGATTTTTGAGTGCTTGTCCGATGGTTACTCATGATACTCATCTATCCCAGGAGGCCACGCGAGAGCATACGTCATTATCAAACATCAAGGAGATCAGCGACGCGGGGGTTTTCAAAGGTGAGTAAACACGGTTCCTTGTGTTTAAATCGTATGTGTTAAACTAAACGTTTAACTGTTCAAGGTGTAAAGGAGTTAGACAGTATAGTATAGTTGTGATTTTGCTGTAAAAACATGTTTTATCATGTATAGCTAACTAACAGGGGAGCTCCAGTAAGCACACGTAACGTTACGTCTCTAAAGGGGATTTACATAACCATATACATCTTAAACACGCTTATTTAAAATGTCTATTTACATCTGTAAGGAAAATATTGTATAAGTATTGGAGATGAGCAAATCACAACATGAAATAGACATCTGAGTGATGAATGTGTGCTATTACGCAGGATAATTCACTGTTGTTGTCAACACTGTTTACATTAGACAAATGTGCAGTAAATCATTTTGTATAATGTTTGTGCATTTTTGTAGGATCTGAAATGTCTGCAGACTGGTGTGAGGCTGTGAGCACTGAGGATGAGGAGCCCAGAGCTGAATCCTGGAGACGGTGCCATGGATGAGACGCTCCATCACTCCATCTGCCCTTATTGCCTCAGATTTTGAAGCGCAACAGCAAGCTCAGGTGTTGTGCCGAATTTCGACCCCCTGCCAAATTATTACCCCCCCCCCTCGTTGAAGTCAGTATCTGGTTCTGATCTAATCCTAGCCCCACCCCTAATCCTAGCCCCTTCCCCACAACTAATCCTAAACCTACCAATGCTAGGGGGGTAATAATTTGGCGGGGTCGAAATTCGGCACAACACCGGCGCGAAGGCACGGCTCAGCTCTGGTGACTTTATCAGGATAAAGCCGCAGAATGGGAACCGCTGTGTTGAGATGGCAGTATGTGGGGTTCAGAGCCTGTAAATACATGCTTGTAGTTTGAATAAAGCTTTGTTTCTTGTGTTGTTGTGTTGTATATTCATTTGTTTATTGTGATGGTTACTTTTATTTGTTCTTTTACTCATTTATTCATGTTTCTTATTGTTGTCAGCATATAAAATATAATTATTTAATTAATGTATGCATTAATTCATTGCTTGACTGACAATTGAGATGTTTCACTGCATTTATGTGTGTATTCATGCATAACTATGTCATATGACAAAAATGACATTTTGCTTGTTTTATTAAAAACATTTGGTAACACTTTATTTCGATAGTCCACTTTAGACATTCTACTAACTATAAGTAACTTTTCAACTACATGTCAACTAACTGTCATTAGAGTATTAGTAGACTGTCATCTTAATATCTGCTAACACTTTATTTTGTTGGTCCCCCAACAGACATTCAACTGACTATAAGTAACTTGGCGACTACATGTCAACTTATTCTCCTAACCCGAACCCTAACACCTAACCATAACCTACCAGTCTACTGACAGTCTACTATACTATACTAATACTCTAATGAGAGTTAGTTGACATGTAGTTGAAATGTTACTTATAATTAGTAGAACGTCTAAAGTGACTCGAAATAAAGTGTAACTAAACATTTTATTAAATTTTATTAAATAGTAATATAATTAAGTATTGGTCAGTATTTAATATTATTATTTTGTTTTGTGGTGGGTTAATAATGCAATTCATTCTGAGGTAATATTAATTTTTTGAGTATAAAATCAACAGTTTTCTTCAAAGGAGAGATCTTCGAGCAGCTGCACGTCTCCTTTGTGCAGACATTACAAACGCAGGAAAACTGTTCTAGGTTTTGCTGTCGAGTTACTGATGTTATTAAGTGTTAGTGCACCTGTCGCTCATATCATTTAAACTTATAAACTTATTACATACAAGATAATGGAAAGATACCATAGTTGTATCTAACAATCATAATGACAAAACAGAAAACATAAAGATCATTGGTTTGTGTACATCATAATATGATATTTATATGCAAAAAAGAACTATAACAAGGCTAAATATCTTAAAATAGTTATTCATAATACATAAAAAAATTGTTAGAAGTCTGGGGGATGAATTGAGAGGTAAATTCATTAAGAAAAAGAGAAAACTTAAAGGAGAAACTTTTTGGGTGTAAAATAAAGAAATTAACAACATATTCAAGAGATGACGATTTGGGGGTTTCTTAATAAAATATTATATCGTTATAAGGATACAACTGCTTAAATCAACCCTAAATGTATTCACAAAATAAATGGCCAGCTGTTTCTTCAACAATACCACAAAATGAGCAATATCAAGATATTTACAGATAGATGAGTTAAACCTGTCGCTCATATCAGTTGTTGCGCGTGTGATAACGCGTCGTAGGTCACATGATAACGTCAACATGGCGATGATGTCCGGATCGCATTTATACTCAACGAGATTTGGCTATAAAGTACCTACTCTTTTTGCGCTTGTTAAGTAAGTACTTATTGAAATTAAGTACCTACTCATTGAGTATGCGATTCCGAACGCAGCCTGTATAAGGAGAGAGGCTCGGGAGCGCGCATGCACGTCACTTCCGATGGATTTCGCTGGAAATCCCATAGATATCTATATAAAGGCTAGATGTCTCGTTTTTTTATTTTTTTTTATTTATTTTTTTTTATTTCCAAAATTATATGACAAAATACAGTAGATACAAATGTTTCACAAATATTGTTCTAAATGATTACAAATCATCATAAGATATGAAAAGCATTAGAGATAACATTCATATCAATGAAATTAAAGAACACTCAATCACACATTAGAAAAAATAAAATAAAGAGAAAAAAACAACAATGTAAAGGAGGTATACATGTATAATTAAAATAAAGAAGAGGAATTTAAATTTTTGAGGATGTCCATCGTTCTGGTTGCTTTACGGTTTGAGAGTCCTTTCAGTGTTTCAAAATAAATCTTCATGTCAGCTTTAAAATGGTAGATGTTAGGTATCCTTTCAGACCATTTACATTTATGTATGTAAAACTTACCAAGTAATAAGATCAAATTTAACATAAAATCGTGACTCTTGTCTATATCTTTTTTTTCATAATAAAAAAAACATCTCTTTTTTCTATACTAATCTTAATTCCACTCAACATATTAAATAAATATTCCACATCAATCCAGAAAAACTTCACATACATGCATTCAAAGAAAAGATGTAAGACAGTTTCAGTATCCTTTTTACAGAATGTACAGGATTCAGAAAGGTCATTTTTATATCTTTTTAGGAACTCATTTGTTGGATAAATTTTATGTATAATTTTAAAATATATTTCGTACACTTTGTTATTAATACAATATTTATTATTATAGGTCCAAGTCGATCTCCAATTGATATTTCCACAATGTTCATTCCAAAAATATTTATATCGAGGAGTAGCAGGACAGTGAATCAAGCATCTGAAGAATTTATTATTACATTTACTATCTTTTATATCAACACCGTTTAACAAAACCTGTTTTTTATCCATTGATTGCTTATGAGGTTCACTACTGCCTCTCAAGAGTCTCAAAAAACCTACTGGTATTGCATCAAAAACAATACTATATTCTCGTGGAGATATTGGAATTCCAAATATGTTTAAAAATTCTGTATATGTAAGTAAGAAACCCTTGTTATTTATCAATTGTGAGACCATTAGAATATCGTTTTTAACCCAATTGTCGTAAAAGATTGATTTATTCTTATATTTAACCATTTTATTGTTCCATATTAACTGTTTGTGGGGGGAAAAGTTATGTTTGTATACAAGAAGCCAACATAAAAGAGCCTGTCTATGAAAATTGGATAACTGAATGGGGAGCTTATTAACCTCAAAGTCACATTTTAAAAGAAACTCTATACCACCAACTTTTTCAAAAATAAGATTTGGAATTATATACCACAGTTTATCAGTATGCTTAATATAATGTTTAATCCAGTTCAACTTGAAAATTGTATTAGAAGTACCAAAATCAAGCACATTTAAACCTCCTTGATTATAAGAATTACATAAAATATTTTTATTTAAATAGTGTGACTTGTTTTTCCATATAAAGTTGAATAAGGTTGAATCAACTTTTTTAATAAAAGATGTTGGTACATCTAACACTTTTGCAGGATATACTAAACGAGACAGCCCCTCAGTTTTGGACAAAAGAACTCTACCTTTGAGTGATAAATCCCTCATGAGCCACATATCAAATCTCTTTTTCATTTTCACCATAAGGGGATGGAAATTAGATTGCACTCTGTCTAATTGATTTTTACAAATATTGATACCAAGGTACATAACTTCCTCCCTAACTGGTATACCTTCAAATTCAGTTAAAGGAATATCATTGTCTTTAAGTGGAAAAAGAATAAATTTTTTAACATTTAAAGATAAACCTGAAGCTTTAGAAAATATATTGAGACATTCCATAACTTTTTTAACCTGTGATATGTCTTTTAAAAAAATAGCTGTATCGTCAGCTAGCTGACAACATTTAATTTCTTTATCCATAATTTTGATGCCTTGAAACGAGTCATTGTGTATATATAGAGCCAAAGTTTGCATGATCAGAAGGAATAAGAAAGGAGCCGCCGGGTCTCCTTGTTTTATGCCCCGGGAGATGCTAAATCTACGAGTAGTTCCCCATGGAAGTTTAACTGAACTATTGCAGTCACTATATAAAGTTTGTATTGCCCTTTTAAAGTGTTGACCAAAACCAAAAAAATCTAACACGTCAAATAAAAATTAATGTTTTACAGTATCAAAGGCTTTGTATATATCTATAAATAAAATGTAACTATTATTGGTTATGTAATCCTTATAATCAATTAAATCTAAGATTAATCGAATATTGTTACTAATATGTCGTCCTTGCATAAAACCAGACTGACAGTCATCTATTATTGTATCTAAACATAACTTTATTCTTTGCGCAAAAATATGAGACAACAATTTCGCATCATTATTAATTAAGGTTATAGGCCTCCAATTGTCAAGAAGCAAGCAATCCTTATTGGGTTTAGGTAACAATGTAATTAAGCCTTGACATAAAGTTGGGGGAAGACTACAAGTTTCTATAGCCTCCTTAAAAACTAATAATAAGAATTCAGAAATGTAATCTTGAAATACTTTATAAAATTCACCTGTAAGGCCATCATTCCCTGGGGATTTATTATCTTTAAGCTTACTAATGTTCTTTTTTAATTCTTCTAGGGATATGTCTTGATCACAAATGTCCTTCTGAGTTTCATCAAGACCTTGAGCCACACTTTTTATACAGGAGAGAAAATATGAGCTCTGACAACTGTTGTGTTCGGAGTATAGTTTTTTATAAAATTCTTCCACAAAATTAGAAATTTTTGAGGGGTCTTCAGAGATCTGATCATTTATTTTGAGTTTATATATACTGTTAACACTAACATTCCTTTTTTCTAAATTATGAAAATACTTTGTATTCCTTTCACCATGCTCTATCCATTTTCGTCTAGAACGAATAAAGGCTCCCTGTGCCAGATTTTGATAGATATTGTCCAATTCAGCTTGTAATCCGAATAAAATATTGATGTCAGCTTGTGATTGCTCATCTTTTTCATAGATAGAAATTATTCCTTTGAGTATTTTATCTTGTCTCATTCTTTTTTCCTTAGATAATTCTTTAGCCCTTTCAATGGCCATGTTACGGATCTGAAATTTTGTATATTCCCAATGTTTGCCATATATTTTGTCTTTTTTTGCTTCTATCAAATTTTCATTTATAATTTTTTTGGCTTGTTCTTTGAAGATTTTATCACTCAAAAGTGTATTATTTAATTTCCAATAATTTGGTTTATATTTTATTGATTGATCCCTTATACATAGTACTAAAGTTATCAAATTATGATCAGAAAAAACTGAGGGCTCTATTTTGGTTTCTTCCACATTGTCTAGCAACTCATTTGAAATAAGCCAGAAGTCAATCCTGGATCTCTTAGATAAATTTTTGTTATTCCAAGTGAACTGGAATTGCTGTGGATTTTTAAGTCTCCATATGTCACAACAGTTTAAATGCATACATAGATTATTAAACTCTCCATAATTGCTTCCTAAGGATCTTTGAGGTTGACAGTCTTTGATGGGGTCACTTATGCAGTTCCAGTCACCCCCCAAAATTAATTTAGCGTTGATAAAGGAATTCAATAAGACATTTATTTGTTCATCAAATTCTGCAAAAAGGAGTGTGTTTCTATGACTATTATTATGACCATATATATTACCCAAAATGAAAAGATTCTCCATAAATTCAATAACTAGAATAACCCATCTTCCTGAATCATGAACAACATTTTTAAGGATTTTTCCCTGAAAGGAGCCCTTTAATATGGCAGTGCCAGCAGATTTACTGTTTCCATAAGCCATTCAGATATTGTCTCCCCACTGATTTTTCCAGAAATTAAAATCTGAAGCTAAGGCATGTGTTTCTTGTAGAAAATAAAAATCTGCCTTGAAAGTTTTACAAAATAAAAACACAGCTTTCCTCTTAGTCTGTTCTCGTATACCCCTCACATTAAGTGAATAAAATGACAAAGACAAATTGAAAAGTAGAACAAGTTAACTAAAAGAAAAAGAGAAAACCTTGAGTTCCAAATGTAACAAAGAGGGAAAATGATTTTCTTCACCTTTTGAATACTGATCAGAACAGGCAAACTTGGGATTATAAATCTGACCTTTTAACTTTCAAACATTAAATATAACAGCACATCACTAGATGTATTTAGAATACAACTGAACTTCTCAACGAAAGTCCATGGCAACTTCACTTTTAGATCGCATCAGAGCTATCATTATTACATTTGTATTTCTTTACCCTCAATAATGGCTCTGGCTCCGACGAAGAAGGCTCTTCTCCCTTGCTTCCGCGCCTCTTCAATCTGTGGCCACAGTTTAGTGCGAGTCTCTTTGTCTTTCGTGGTCAAATCTTCGCCGAATTTTAACTTCTTTATTTTGAGGAATTCCGAATTCTTCGCGCATTTCCAAACCTTTTCTTTGGCCGATCTTAATGCAAATCTTGTAATCACCGGTCGAGTTTTACCATCCTCTCTCCTCCCGATCCTATGGCTCACATCAATTTGGGAGCGGAGATCCTCTTCAGCGTCTTGAATGACTGCCTTACAGATGTCAATCACACGCTGTTTAACGTCCTCTCCTTCCTGCTCTGGCAAGCCATACAGCCTCAAGTTCCATCTTCTGTGATAGCGTTCCATTTCATTCACTCTGTCTTCCAGGCCTGTAATTCTCTTCTGATGGTCATCACTTGCAATTTTAACCGTTTTTATTTCTGTTTTCATATCTTGAACCTCGTTGAAGAGAAACTCCGATGATTCCTTTAACGCTTCGATGGTGTCCGCATTTTTCTTTATCAGGCCTGCAAGATTGTCCGCGTTTTCTTTTATTTTTTCAGCTACAAGCCTCACGATGTTATCTTGCAGTTCGGAGAGTGTAGGTTCAACTTTACCTTTCTTTGCGACTGGAGTGCACGGAGCTGACTCAGGAAGATGGACAATTCCTCCGTCGGAATTAGTGTAGGTGTGTATATCAACTGCTTTGACAACTTCCATAACATCCTCAGTCATATCTTTGTGCTCAGTGGTGAATGAAAGCGTCTTGTTTGTCTTTTTACCTTGATCTCTTGGCCTTTTGTCGGTCATCTTTAACAACTATGCTAGATAGCCACGCTTGAAAAGGAGTCCAAGTCGTCCTCTTATTATGACAGCAATATAAAGATATATTTCCAGTTGTTTGCACTAATCAGATTTAACATTTAAGGTGAGAAAATCATTTATATTTCCTTAGCCTTGAATATTGCCAACTGTCTCGGCCGCCAACTTGCGCGCGCCCAGCTAGATGTCTCGTCCGCGCTGCTGGCCAATGGTAGTCGACGTCAGCACCCTAGCGGCCATCTTGTCACAGGCTGCTCGCCCACTCGTAACATTGTGTTTATGGTGCATGTAATTTTTAAATAACCATAACTTGCTCAATTTTCTACCGATTTTTAAACGGGTTGGTTCGTTATAAACGTCAGAGATGTAGTTATGACACTGCACACTTATGGATAATTATGTATTAATTGTGTAAACATCCATTATATGCTAGTATTATAGCCACGTTAATAACGT
Organism: Semotilus atromaculatus; assembly: GCA_031834385.1. Taxonomy (NCBI): domain Eukaryota; kingdom Metazoa; phylum Chordata; class Actinopteri; order Cypriniformes; family Leuciscidae; genus Semotilus; species Semotilus atromaculatus. Next base: position 7,738,941 of record JAULUF010000084.1, read on the forward strand.
TAGTAAGAAACCAAACCGTTTGTAAATCCGTTCAGATTTCAGCGAGATAAGAGTATTTGTGTTTGTGCAGATAACTCACCTTACATTAAACCCTGCCTGTGACAAGATGGCCGCCGGTGATGACGATAGAGACTCCGCCATAAGACATCTAGCCTTTATAAAGTCTATGGTAAATCCGACCCGGAGACTTCACATATAAATATGAATACTGGCCTTCAGAGGTAATAGCAAAACCCGACAAGTGGATAATTGTAATGTGTGATTACAACCCCTTCACACACAGGCAATAAAAAAAGGATTCATTGTAGAAGAAAAGTTCCATAGAGCACCTTTAAGGGTGAAAAATTTCGCTACATACTATAGGCCATATATTGTGTTTCAGTAATAGAAAGTGCACCATCTAGTGGAGAACAGCCGTTAATGCACAGAGGGGTTAAAATTGGGTTGACAAAGTGTTAACCATGTGTTTACTTGGTTAGCAACTAAACAAATGAGAGATGTTATGGGATTCATAAAACAAAAACAGAAATGATCATGAAGCAAATAACTTTGCATATATGTGCATGCGTCCCAAAACAAGACATTAAAAAATTTAGGAACTATGGGTATCTTTAAAAGAATTATTAATGACACAGTTCCTCAAACTGTGGAACCATGCATGGGGAAACAGAGCATACTTGGGTATGTCCCAGAAGAAAGCATACTATGCATAGAGAAATATAGCCTAAAGTGTCCCAGCCCAGTCACTTGAATGTTCACACATTTACTATTCTCAAAATGGTGAGGGGCACATAGTGCACTATATAGGGCACTATAGTGCACTATTATATATATTATAGGGGATATAGCGAACGATTCAGACAGTGTAAATGCACTTTCCATTGAGTCGAATGAAGTCTGGTTTCATGTGTCACGTGTATCGTCTCAGTCTGCTCCGGTCCAGAGACACGATATAGCTGCGATATAGGATTGAAGACCTCTGTTTTAAAGCGATATGGAGGAGAAACGGTCAGAGATTAGGGGGAAACTGCGGCTTTACCAAACTCAACCGATCGAGCTGTGATATAAACTAAACCTTATTGGCTGGCTGTTTTTAAAAAGGAGAGGAGCTGTTCGATATGTTTTTCTGTTTCAGTGGAAATTGAAGGGGTGGTTCAGGATTTGGACATCGGACCTCATTTCCAAGTTAGCCTGGGTGTTATTTATCAGTGGAGACAGTTTTCAAAATTTTCCATCCAGTCCCTCCAGTTGCATAGTTCACCGGTGCTAGGCTAGTGCTAAAACAGTTTTACCCACTCCACAGTACACCAAAAGCAAATAAATTATAAGGCCAGACTCGATGTAAATCTGTTGAGAGAATAATGTTAGAAATCAAACTACACTTGCATCTCAATGATCACATTGCATTTACAGGAACTAGTTTCTCAGCAGCGGCGGAATTTTACTTTGCTCCGGTCAGTAGTACTGCGCCGAAAAGTAAACACAGAACAGAAGCGCACTACAGTCAGGACATCTAGCTAGCTAGTAGTAGCCTTGAACAACGATATTGAACCATTCGATTGTAGACGAAGGAATTGGCAACATGGTGATTCGGTGTGCATTTCGAAATTGTAAAAATAAACCAAATAGATGGCCACCAAAAAGTTTCCACAAATTTCCATTGAGAGATCCAGAAAGGAACCAAATGTGGCTTCTTTCTGCTGGCTTGGACAACGAGAAACCGGCAGAGAGTCTACCAAAGTTGCGAATAATATACTCTGCTTCTGTAGTGATGAGTGTCAGCGGCAGGTAAAACTTGCGTGATTGTCATGTGGACCGGCTCTCTCGGTTGCCTAGGTAACTTAATATCATTCCGCCGCTGCTGTAGACTGTGCTAATAAATACAGGGAACAAAGTATAACTATTGCAATGCAATGAAAGGGTAGTTTGATTTCTAACATTATTCTCTCAACAGACATTTACATCGATAGTCTGGCGATATCATTTATTTGCTTTTGGTGTACTGTGGAGTGGGTAAAACTGTTTTTAATGGCAGATACCATTGACTCGCGCTAGCCTAGCACCGGCAAACTATGCAACTGGAAGGACTGCATGAAAAATTTTGAAAACTGTCTCCACTGATAAATAACACCCAGGCTAACTTGGAAATGAGGTCAGATGTCCAAAATCCTGAACCACCCCTTTAACTCAACACATTGAATAATGCTGCAGGTTTCAAGGCACTTCAGTGGGTCTTTAACAAAGTAGGCTAAGATATGGATGGAATTCACAACTGTTGTTGTGTTTTTTTAAAGTTTCCTAATATTGTTTTGGAGTCTCCTACAACAGGTTTACATGCATCAAACGTCAAAAAACTGTTTCATTTTCTCATAATATACATTTGCACATCACCAGATTTTCAATGATTCTCAAACGACTGAATCCAATGACCAAATGAATGACCAAATTAATCAATCTCTCTAAATCCCTCCTTTCCGCGAGCTACTCTGCTCTGATTGGCCAGACAGCTCAGTCTGTTGTGATTGGTTTACCGCGTACACCACGCGTCGAAAACAAAAATGACCATTTCCATAACATCGACAGTTCTGTTTGTCCTGAGGCTTCCTTCACCGTAAACTATACACAGTAACGAACAATGACGTAGATTTTACCATATCAATCCGAACGCGAGTCCGATGATGAAACACTAGAAGAAGAACCATTCATTCAACCCGAATCTCCATCGCAAGGACGACTAGAGCAGGACGTTTCAGTGATTCACTCAGTTTGAGGAAACGTACATTATGAGATGTTGCTATTCCTCACCATCAGCATTAACAAGTGCATGTTCATCAACCGATTATTTTACTTGTACTAATTTATTTACAGAGTATGTTTCTAAAATATTGCGGTGAACATGTGGAAACTGTATCAATGCATGTAGGCTATGCAATGTATACATTAGACGAGCTCTAGCGTGAATGACTGATGTAACAAACATTGGTAAAACAAATCTTGCTCCATGCTTAATCTTTCCTCAAAGTAGTGAGAACGACAGACAATCTGCATTAATAGACAGAGTTTTATGTAATAGTGGCCCACAGCTGATTAGCTGACTCTGATATTTGAGAAGCAGTTGTCAGTAAAATAAAGGTTACAGGACAAGTTTATGATTATACTGCTGTAGTGTCATAAAGATTAATTTTAACCACTGATTCTTCTCATGTTCGTCCTTGGGCAGTGGAAAAGAAATTTCTTTACCGTCATATTGTGTCACACAGCGTCTCCTCGACATGATCTATCCAGTATCCACAGGATCAGCTGCCGGTTTGAGGTTTAAGTTTCCCTGGTCCGTGCGCAAAAAGTGGGCGGGCTAATGTTTCGTCTCGACGTCACAACGAAACGGCTTATGACTCGTTTGAAAAACAATTCATTTCATTGACTCAGAGTCGACTCTTACTTTTGAAAGACAATAACTTTATATACGTTGCACTTTCAGATTTAAAACTTTGCAGGATGCTTTCAGCTATATTACACACTACATGAAAGGTCATTTTCAAAAATCCATGATAGGGGCCCTTTAAATAAACCGATCCACATAATTCCCTTTTGAACAAACCTCATGGAATGTATTAAAGTCATCTGAGCTGATATAAACCATCTTAGTTGTGTGTCCATCTTTCCATCTGTTGTTCTCTGAAATGATCCCCTGTAGCACAGATAACTGTACATTTCTCCCATAAGTGGTTCATTGTGGTAAAGCACTAGTATGTGTGGTTATAAATCACCATCATGACTGACAGCAATGAATGATGAATTATGATACCATATGGGCTAATCATGAGAAAATAATATCAGAGCTAAGAGATGAAGACAACAGTACAGGTGAGGATAAGGTTAGATTTTTCAAGTTGCAGTAGGCCTATATTTCCTTTATAACATTGGCTAAACTTGTTGTAACATATTCTGATACAATTAAAAGGATGATAATAGGAAATATTAGTCAGTGGTGGGTAAATAACTTCAGCCAGTGTCCAATCATCTCATGTCATTTCACAGTGGAAAGCAAGATTAAAAAAAGAGAATTTGATAAACCAACATGGTAAATACACACTACTGATGAACAGAGTATGAGAGATTTTGACCTGAACACTATTGTAAATCCAGTCCTGGTGCAGATCATTCGTTTTTGAACAACCTTTGAATAAGAACACAATTGAAACATATTAATGGATATACATAACCCATTTTTGTTCTGTATATCTAGTTCATTTTATTATACATTTAAATATATGAATTTAGTATTTATATATTATCATATATTAAATAGTATATATATTTATATATTTTCAGTAGTGGATGTGTTTAAATCTGTCATTAAAGTATGACAGTGTCTTGCATTTCAGAGGAATTTGACAGTTATGGAGAATCTGTGTCTAAGAATATTGTTAAATGGAGAACTTGAACCATGTCATCAAAACCCCCCAACAAACCTCTCAGTTGAAGTAACAGGACGTCAGCTTTCTTCTTATTTTGCTTCATTTACAACGACAAATATATGGTCAATGTTACAAGTTAAAATATATTTGAATCAGTAAAATACACTCTATTGATAAAATGACTTGTTCTATTGGAATATTAAAAATTATTAACTTTCTTCAGCATACATTGAATTTATATCAATTAAATGACTGACAGCAAGGTTAGAAATTAAATATTATCTGAGAAGTTCATCAAATGGAGATCCCCCATTTATATTTACATATATTAATTTAGCAGATGACATTTACACTTACCCTGACAATCTAATATACAAGGAAAGTCAGATATGGTGATGAAACAGAACAATGATGAAATCATCTACAAGAATAAACAGACAGGATGTGTAGCCCATGCAGTTTAAGTTCCGCTTTATTGACTATTTAAGGCGATCTAGTAAGAGTCTTGAATATATTCTCTCAGACACAAGCAGTGAGAGTTGAAGATCGACTGTGACAATGGAGACACAAAGGATCCTCATGAGGAGTTTGGCTGTTGTGCTTTTTGCATCTGTGATCTGGACTATAACAGGTAAAGTGCTTAAATCTGATTGTATATTATTATAACTGATGGAACGGTGCAGAATATTGAGGTTTACCTTGTTCTTCAGGTTCAGCAGATCCTATTAATGTGAACACATGCTGTACTGCCTTCACCAATAAAACTCGAGAACAGTTTACTGATCCTATCATCGGTTTCAGGATGCAAAATCGAAGTCCTCCATGTGTGAAGGCCATCATGTAAGAATCACAGTTCTTGTCATGATTAGAGATCAACAGCATCTGATGCTAGATTTCTGTTTTAACTTTTTCATTCTCTTTAACAGCGTTGAGACTGAACGAGGAAAGTTCTGCTTTGATTGGAGACGAGGATGGGCGAAGGAGGAAGCTAAGAAGTTTTTGTAAGTTAAATCCACTTTGGGGTGAAACATACCTGACTTTGTAATAGCATAATCTTATAAAGTGTTAAAGTATTCTTGTATTAACATTGTTTTTTTGTTTTTTTTACAGCAGAGCTCAAAGAAACAAAGCCTGACTTCCACTCCACCACCAGACTCATCTATTAGTGAACTCACTCCTGTGGAAGGATCTTCACAATAAACTGACAGATCATGAATCATGAATGTCTAAAAGCAAACTTATAATGAGAACATATCTTAAAATAGTTATGAGTTTTAAAATATTATATATATTATATAAAAATATTTCTAAAGTTTAAGAGATGTTTCTGTTGTATTTTGACAATATTTAAAGTGACGGTTAGTAAATTAGGTGTATTTGAATTGAATATTTAAAATATGTTTTTAAATACATGTAGTTTGACAGTGACATTTCTAAATGTATTATTTTTATTCAGAAACCAAATTATAGTGAAACTGTTTTAGAACACATGTGTTTAACTAAATTATTAGCTTATATTTTATATTTCACATTGAAATATATTTCACTCAATGTACTGGTAATGGACTTGTGTCATTGACTCCTGTGTCAAGAAGGGTGACACAAGTCTGAGTGAAATTAAGACTGACTTGTATGAGAACAAACCTAGACATTTGTGTGTTGATTTTGCAAATGAACGAGTGAAATCTGAAACTACAAATAAACTATGATCAGCAACTACTGGTTTTACTTGTGGTTTATGTTTCTGAATGTGTGCAAGAGGTCTCTGTCAGGAATGATGACACCTTTTCTCTTTAGCATCTTTATTTACATTTACATTTTACATAAGTTGGTACATCTTATGATGTGCCATGATTGATTATGATTGAGTGTTGACAATGGAAAAAAATAATTCTCCACATACTCATATATGTTAATTTAAGTCAATCAGGTTCAACTTCACAGCCTGATAAATAAATATCTGCTAATGGGTAATAATGGAACAACAGTTTTAAAAAGTGATTTTTACAACAATGTCTGCATTTCCATGGGTTTAAATAAATAAATAAAAATTTATAAGAGACATATAAACAATAATAACTTGCATAATATTATCATAATAGTTGGACGTTCCTTTAACTTCAGGTGCTTTTGTGTCTCAAGTTGATTTTTATTCAAACTAACAGATTTTGTTGTATTTCTGTTACATGAAGGCCCCATTAAAACTGTTTTAAAACCTTTCATAATAAACACAATAGATAATGTGAGATGTGGTGGAAATGATCATGTGGTTGGAATGTGAGGGAAAAAAAATCCACTGAATTAAAAGTTATACTTCATATTTTACTTCATATTTGAAGAAGCACCCAGTTATGCATGATGTAAATATAAAAGTACTTGATAAACCATCAATAAATAAAGGTGAACATATCCATTGAGGTAAAGGACACCAAATGACACACAAATTAGAAACTCAACACATCAGCTTCAAGTTTTATGTTTTCACCAGCAGAAAAAATAACTCCTAAACTAAACTCATTAAAAGAGCTATGTGTATTTGTGGTCTGTAATTGAATTCTCATAAATGATGCTGACGGGTATAAAAGCTGACTGTATTGTGGGTGAGAGGTGTGAACGCTTGACAGTAGAGGATCACTCGATGCAATGCTTTCAAAAGGGTGGTGGTAAGTTTGTGACGCATTATTCCATCTGACTGCTATTGTACATCTCTTAAAAGACTTGAGTCTAGATAGCACCTTCAAAACAGAATCTACGTCTTCCTCATCTGGTTTTGTGAATATTTTGAGCAAACATCATGCATCTCTGCTGGAAATTAGCTCTGATGATGATGGTTCTTGTGTGTGTTACTGCGCAACAAGTCAACTGTAAGTGTTGGGATTTTTTTATCGTTGGATTTGTATTTTTATGTGAGCCTTACTGATCATTATGGATCTGCTGATTTTAATTAAGTTTTTTTACATTTATACTCAGATTTTGCATTTATGATTAATTTAATTCACACCAACCTGCTTTCATAATCCAAAGGCATAGTCCACCCAAAAATGAAAATTCTGTCATTTACTCATCTTCGTGTTGTTGACTTCCTTTCTTCTGTGGAAAACAAAGTTAAAAACTAAACAGTTTCTGTTCCCATTAACTTCCATTGTATGGACAAAAAATACAATGGAAGTCAATGGGACATTTTTTTTCAAAATATCTTTTTATTTTGTTCAGCAGAGGAAAAAAAGTGCACACACGTTTGGAACATCAGGGTGAGTCAATTAGGACACAATTTTAATTTTTGGGTGGACTATCTCTTTAATGATGGTGAATCCATTACTATAGATTGTGTTTAGCTATAGCACAGTTTTTTTGTGTGTGTTTTTTGGATGGAGCCCTTATCAAGATGAAGATCGTCTTGTTTTCACACATACTGTACTGTATACAGTACGCACAGTAAAAGTGCTTTGGAGATTTCAATCTCTGTTTCTCTTTCAGATCGTCGGCCCACTAGAGTTGGAGTGACTTGCTGTAAGGAAGTGTTGAAGGGAAGAATCCCTCTTGACGTTAAACTGATTGGATACAGGCATCAGAATGCTCTGAGTCCGTGTGTGGATGCTATAGTGTAAGCTCTCTCTACACACATTACACAGTTTTATATGTCTGATATTGTGTTCATTTCAGTGGTACTGTATATCTGTCCTGCAGATTCTACACAGAGAAGGACAAGTACTGTTCTGATCCAACAGCGCGCTGGATCAGTTCAGACTGAAAAGTACGGCCATATTAATATGATATCTAAATATGATCCTTATGTATTGATAAAAAACACTTATAACGTGATCATCTTTCCTCCAGGTCTGAAAGAGATTGAGGACTGAGCCAATGGAGGCCTAAAGATGCCACAAATCTATCAATCCATATAAAAGAGAATATATATTATGTACGTTTATTTAATTTTAAAAAAGCACCCGATACCTTTTTGGCTTATGTGAATGTTAAAAGATGTTTCACTTAATTTCTTTGTTTTGTCTGCTTTAAAATGAAAATGCACTTTTGGAAAAAAAAATTTAACAATGCTTATTTTTCACATAAACATCCAGCCTTTTCTCTGTAACAGTTTGGACTGTATTTAAATATATTTAAGCTGAATCATTAAATAAATAGTTCACCCAAATAGGAAAATTCTGTCAGTATTTACTCATCCTTGTGTCATTACGAATCAGAATTACTTTCTCTCTCTAGAAAAAAGTAATGATACTTTTTGAGTTTGAAAGATTCAGTCTCCATTGACTGTAATTGAATGGATAAGATAGATCAGCATACTGATAGTTTGCCAATAATAAGAGAATTTTCGTTTAAGGGTGAAATATTTCTCTACATACTATAGTATAGGCCATATACACTCACCGGCCACTTTATTAGGTACCCCATGCTAGTAACGGGTTGGACCCCCTTTTGCCTTCAGAACTGCCTCAATTCTTCGTGGCATAGATTCAACAAGGTGCTGGAAGCATTCCTCAGGGAGTTTGGTCCATATTGACATGATGGCATCACACAGTTGCCGCAGATTTGTCGGCTGCACATCCATGATGCGAATCTCCCGTTCCACCACATCCCAAAGATGCTCTATTGGATTGAGATCTGGTGACTGTGGAGGCCATTTGAGTACAGCGAACTCATTGTCATGTTCAAGAAACCAGTCTGAGATGATTCCAGCTTTATGACATGGCGCATTATCCTGCTGAAAGTAGCCATCAGAAGTTGGGTACATTGTGGTCATAAAGGGATGGACATGGTCAGCAACAATACTCAGGTAGGCTGTGGCGTTGCAACGATGCTCAATTGGTACCAAGGGGCCCAAAGAGTGCCAAGAAAATATTCCCCACACCATGACACCACCACCACCAGCCTGAACCGTTGATACAAGGCAGGATGGATCCATGCTTTCATGTTGTAGACGCCAAATTCTGACCCTACCATCCGAATGTCGCAGCAGAAATCGAGACTCATCAGACCAGGCAACGTTTTTCCAATCTTCTATTGTCCAATTTCGATGAGCTTGTGCAAATTGTAGCCTCAGTTTCCTGTTCTTAGCTGAAAGGAGTGGCACCCGGTGTGGTCTTCTGCTGCTGTAGCCCATCTGCCTCAAAGTTCGACGTACTGTGCGTTCAGAGATGCTCTTCTGCCCACCTTGGTTGTAACGGGTGGTTATTTGAGTCACTGTTGCCCTTCTATCAGCTCGAACCAGTCTGGCCATTCTCCTCTGACCTCTGGCATCAACAAGGCATTTCCGCCCACAGAACTGCCGCTCACTGGATGTTTTTTCTTTTTCGGACCATTCTCTGTAAACCCTAGAGATGGTTGTGCGTGAAAATCCCAGTAGATTAGCAGTTTCTGAAATACTCAGACCAGCCCTTCTGGCACCAACAATCATGCCACGTTCAAAGTCACTCAAATCACCTTTCTTCCCCATACTGATGCTCGGTTTGAACTGCAGGAGATTGTCTTGACCATGTCTACATGCCTAAATGCACTGAGTTGCCGCCATGTGATTGGCTGCTTAAAAATTAAGTGTTAACGAGCAGTTGGACAGGTGTACCTAATAAAGTGGCCAGTGAGTGTATTGTGTTTCAGTAATAGAAAGTGCGCCATCTAGTGGAGAACAGCCGTTAATGCACAGAGGGGTTAAAATTGGGTTGACAAAGTGTTAACCATGTGTTTACTTGGTTAGCAACTAAACAAATGAAAGATGTTCTGGGATTCATAAAACAAAAACAGAAATGAACATGAAGCAAATAACTTTGCATATATGTGCACGCATCCCAAAACAAGACATTAAAAACTTGGAAACTATAGGTATCTTTAAAAGAATTGTTAATGACACAGTTCCTCAAACTGTGGAACCATGCATGGGGAAACAGAGCATACTTGGAAATGTCCAAGAAGAAAGCATACTACGCATAGAGAAATATAGCCTAAAGTATACACTAACTAAGACATGTAACAATATATATAAAATACACATAAAATAATACAGTATATTATGAATATATGCGAGTTCATAACAAAGACTATATGAATATGTGTTAAATAAAAAAATCACATTAAAATTAAATGAAAAATCATCAGATAGGCTATAGCAGTATTATCTTTGATTAAATCTTGCAAAAAATAAATTTAATTTTTTTTTTTTTTTAATCGGGCACTAATCAAACATCTTTAATCTACTATAAATGATATGCCAATTATTTAAAAATTCCCATGAAATCAAAACAGTTTTTTTTTTCTTTTAGTCTGAATATGTTAGCCTTACTGTTATAATCTAAGCTTGTGTGTTCCAAAACAATGACAACATTCCTATTTAGAAGATATAAGCATTCAAAACGAGTCTTACTTCTGCCAGTACGGATCAATGATTTTGATGACATCACTCTGCACTTCAGCCTTTCATCAGATTTTCTGTCCAATCAAATGCTTTCTATAATCTAAAGTGTCCCAGCCCAGTCACTTGAATGTTCACACATTTACTATTCTCTACATGGTGAGTGGCACATAGTGCACTATATAGGGGATATAGGGAACGATTCAGACAGTGTAAATATACTTTCCATTGAGTCGAATGAAGTCTGGTTTCATGTGTCACGTGTATCGTCTCAGTGCGACACAGTCTGCTCCGGTCCAGAGACACGATATAGCTGCGTCCGAAATCGCATACGTCCCTACTATAGTAGACGAAAAGCAGTATGTCCAAATTCACAGTACTGATGATACTGATTTCGGACACAGCCGAAAGAACAGAGCGGATCATAGGCGAGTCGGCGAATTCCACAAAACGTATAATCACCCTTTTGAATTCTGCACAGAATGCAGTATTTTAAAACAGAGGTCTTCAATCCTGCTCCTGGACTGTCCTGTAGAGTTTAGTTCTTGCTTCAGCACAACTGCCTTTGTATTTTCAAGTGATTCTGAAGAGCTTGATGGGCTGATTCAGGAGTGTGTGATTAGGGTTGGAGCAAGACAGTGGCCCACAGGAGCAGGATTGAAGACCTCTGTTTTAAAGCGATATGGAGGAGAAACGGTCAGAGATTAGGGGGAAACTGCGGCTTTACCAAACTCAACCGCTCTGGCCGAGCTGTGATATAAACTAAACCTTATTGGCTGGCTGTTTTTAAAAAGAGCTGTTCGATATGTTTTCCTGTTTCAGTGGAAATTGAAGGGGTGGTTCAGGATTTTGGACATCGGACCTCATTTCCAAGTTAGCCTGGGTGTTATTTATCAGTGGAGACAGTTTTCAAAAATGTTCATCCTGTCCCTCCAGTTACATAGTTCACCGGTGCTAGGCTAGTGCTAAAACAGTTTTACCCACTCCACAGTACACCAAAAGCAAATAAATTATAAGGCCAGACTATCGATGTAAATGTCTGTTGAGAGAATAATGTTAGAAATCAAACTACACTTGCATCTCAATGATCACATGTCATAATCTCTGGATGAAGGACAGGAAGCAATCGCAAGTTAACAGTTTAATGGATGGTAATAAGAATACAGTACAAGCAGGTGGAACACAGTGACGCAGGGACTTCGATGGCCAGGATCCGTGAAGAAGTGCTGTGCAGAGGTGACGGTGAGATGACAGGAGAACCAGATGCAGACGACGAGGAACAGGAACACAAGGCAGGAACAGAACACCGGAACACCAACACGCAGGACATCACACAACGATCTGACAGGGATGATAGAACAGCGGTAAGTATTTAAGGAGTCGTGAGATTGATTGCAGCTGGTGATGAATGACGATCAGCTGGAGCGGATCAGGTGATGTCATACACTCACGCCCACTACACACGTGCACTCACACAACAACATAAACACAAGACTAGAAGGAACAGAGAATATGTCTACCGTGACAGTACCCCTCCTCCTAAGAACGCCTCCTGGCGTTCCCAGACTCCGTTACCTGTCGATTGTAATCATCGATAAGGGAGTGATCCAGGATGTCTCTAGCAGGCACCCAACCTCTCTCCTCCGGACCGTAACCTTCCCAGTCCACCAAGTACTGAAATCCGCGTCCTCTCCGCCTAGAGTCCAGAATACGATTAACCGAATATGTGGTCTCCCCATCTACGAGTCGCGGTGGAGGAGGAACCGGGACGGGCGGATTAATATGAGAATGAAACACGGGTTTAATTCTGGATACATGAAAGGCGGAATGGACCCTCCTGTATGCTGGAGGTAACTTGAGGCGGACTGCCACCGGACTAATGATCTTGGTGACAGGAAACGGGCCAATAAATTTGGGTGCAAGCTTATTAGAGACGGTGCGCAGTGGAATGTTCTTAGTTGAAAGCCACACTTTTTGACCAACGACGTATACGGGAGGCTTTGACCTGTGGCGATCGGCCTTGGCCTTGGTGCGCGCCCCCACCTGGAGTAGAGTCTCACGGGCTCTAATCCAGGTGCGGTGACACCTCTGAACAAAGGCGTGAGCGGAGGGGACCGCAACCTCGGATTCCAGACTGGGAAAAATTGGTGGCTGGTAACCTAAGCTACACTCGAACGGAGATAGGCCCGTGGCTGACACTGGCAACGTGTTGTGGGCGTACTCCACCATAGACAACTGTTGGCTCCATGAGGAAGGATTCTTGGAGACCAAACATCGCAACACTCTCTCCAAATCCTGATTGGCCCTCTCGGTTTGACCATTGCTCTGGGGATGAAACCCAGAGGATAGACTAACCGTCGCCCCCAATAATCTACAAAACTCTTGCCAAAATTTGGACACGAACTGGGGTCCCCTGTCGGAAACCACGTCAATCGGGAGGCCATGTAACCGAAAGACGTGGTCAACGACCGTCACCGCTGTCTCCTTAGCTGAGGGTAATTTGGGTAAGGGAACAAAATGGGCTGCCTTCGAGAACCGGTCCACCACAGTCAAAATGACTGTGTTCCCCTGAGAGGGGGGGAGGGCGGTGATAAAATCTAGAGCGATATGGGACCAGGGTCTCGAAGGAACCGACAGCGGCTGAAGTAACCCGTCTGGAGGTCGATTGGAAGTCTTACCAGTAGCACAAACCGAGCAGGCCAAAACAAAATCGTGAATGTCGCGAGCCATAAGTGGCCACCAGAATCGTTGCTTGACTAAAAAGCTAGTGCGATTAACTCCTGGATGGCAAGCTATATTGGAGCCATGACCCCACTGGATAACGTCAGACCGTAATCCCTCCGGCACAAACAAACGATTCGGTGGGCAACCGGGCGGAGGCGTTACCCCTTCTAAGGCCTTCTCGACCCTCGATTCGACCTCCCATGTGAGTGTGGAAACGAATAGAGTTTCGGGTAAAATGCACTCGGGAGTAGACGGGCGTTCGGAAAAATCAAATATGCGAGACAAGGCGTCGGGTTTGATGTTCTTGGAACCCGGACGGTATGAAAGAGTAAAGTCAAAACGACCGAAAAAAAGTGCCCACCGAGCCTGCCTGGAGTTCAATCTTTTGGCGGTTCTGATGTATTCTAGGTTCTTGTGATCAGTCCAGACGATAAAAGGTACCCCCGACCCTTCTAACCAGTGGCGCCATTCCTCCAATGCTAACTTAACTGCCAACAGCTCTCTGTTACCAATGTCGTAGTTACGTTCGGCTGGTGACAAACGATGGGACAAAAACGCGCAGGGATGCATCTTGTCGTCTGCCGGAGAGCGTTGGGACAACACTGCACCTACTCCCACCTCTGACGCGTCGACCTCCACCATGAACTGACGTGAGGGATCAGGGGCGACAAGGATGGGGGCTGAAACAAAGCGGCCTTTCAGTTGGGTAAACACGGCTTCCGCCGTGTCAGACCACCTGAACGTAGTTCTGGGGGAGGTCAAGGCAGTCAGAGGAGCGACTAGTTGGCTGAAATTGCGAATAAAACGCCGGTAGAAATTGGCGAACCCCAGGAACCTCTGCAGGGCCTTGCGAGAATCCGGGGTTGGCCAATCCACCACAGCCTTGATCTTCTCAGGGTCCATCCGCATACCTTCAGACGACACGATGTGTCCCAAGAACGGCACCGACTGTGCATGAAAATCGCATTTCTCCGCCTTGACAAAAGACATATATGAACTGATCGATCATATCTCGCAACACGTCATTGACCAGTGCCTGGAAAACTGCTGGGGAGTTGGACAACCCAAAAGGCATGACCAAATATTCAAAGTGCCCCCTGGGGGTGTTAAAAGCAGTTTTCCACTCATCCCCCTCCCTAATGCGAACCAAATGATAAGCGTTACGCAAATCCAATTTTGTGAAGATAGACGCTCCCTGCAACCTCTCGAAGGCTGAAGACATCAGCGGCAAAGGATACGTATTCTTTACCGTGATGTTATTCAACCCCCGGTAATCAATACAAGGTCGCAGAGAACCGTCCTTCCTCCCCACAAAAAAGAACCCCGCCCCCGCTGGAGAAGAGGAAGGGCGAATGAACTTGGTTGCTAGAGAATCAGAAATGTATTTCTCCATAGCCTCTCTTTCTGGAATAGAAAGCGAATATAACTTGCCCTTAGGCGGAGACTTACCTGGCAGTAAATCTATAGCACAGTCATAGGGACGATGCGGAGGAAGAGAAGCAGCACGAGACTTACTGAACACCTCCTTCAGATCCAGATACTCTGCGGGCACGTTAGACAGATCCCCTGTTTCCTCCTGAAAAACAGAAACAGGCACAGACGAACAAGCAGACACGAGACAAGACTTATGACATTCCTTGCTCCACTCCAGCACTGATCCACGAAGCCAGTCCACCCGGGGATTGTGTTGGAGGAGCCAGGGATGTCCGAGGATGACGGGTGCAAGAGGTGAATCCATGATGTAGAATGAAACTGTCTCAGAGTGATTGCCAGAAGTGATAAGGGTAATGTCTTGAGTGGAGAGGGAAATGGTGGGGAGTTCTTGTCCATTGAGTGCGTGAACTGCGATCCTATGAGTGAGAGGTCTGAGGGGAATCTGAAATTTCTGTGCAAAAGTGTGGTCCATAAAATTACCCTCAGCCCCGGAGTCCAGAAGTGCTTGGCAGTCGTGCTGATGGACTGACCATCTTAGTCTTACCGGGAGGAGCGTGGAGGTAGATGTAATCGCTGATGAGGTCTTCCTGGCGGAGATCCCACCCGATAGTAGCCTCAAGTTTACTATCGGGCTTGGCCTTTTACCGGGCAATTATAAGCAAAATGTCCCGCTCCTCCACAATACAGGCAAAGGCCCTGGGACCTCCGCCTCTCCCTCTCCTCCCGGGAAAGCCGAGCTCGACCCACCTGCATGGGCTCGGGATCGTAGACGGGGCTGACCACGTCCCTGCCGCTGGATCGTGTCCCGTCATTTCCTCCGAAGGTACGGGTGGACGGAACCCGACGCTCGACTCTTGACAGTCGGGCGTCCACCCGCAGAGCAAGATCAATGAGGCCATTCAGTGTGGTCGGCAGATCCAGGGCGTAAATCTCTTTCTGGACGTGGTCAGCCAACCCATGCAGGAACATATCCCACTGCGCCTCCTCGTTCCAGCCGCACTCCGCCGCCAAGGTCCGAAACTCGATCGAGAAGTCGGAGACAGACTTCTCTCCCTGACGAAGGTCCGCCAATGTTCTGGCTGCCTCCCTCCCCGAGACAGCCCGATCGAATACCTTCCTCATCTCGGCGACGAGGGTCTGGAACGAGGCGCAGCATGGATTCTGATTCTCCCACACCGCCGTTCCCCAAAGCGCCGCCTTCCCGGTTAGCAGCGTCAGCACGAACGCCACTTTAGCCTGTTCCGTGTTGAAAGTATGTGGTTGAAGAGCGAAGTGCATGGAGCAGCGTGTCAGAAACGCTCTGCAAAAGGCTGGTTCTCCAGCGTATGACTCAGGTACCGGTAGGCGGGGCTCGGTCTGCGATGGTCTCTCCGGAGGTGGTGGGGGAACGGCCGGCGTGGGCGGCGCAGCGGGATTCTGTAGGCGTTGGATCTGCTGGGTGAGCTCGGACACCTGCGTCACTAATGCTTGTACTGCCCGGCCCGTGTCGCCGATCTCCCGCTGCTGAGAATCCATCCTCCGAATGCTATGTTGGATAAACTCTTCCAAAGATCCCGAAGATGAACTCGCTGCCTCCATTTGCAGGTCAGATCGTTCTGTCATAATCTCTGGATGAAGGACAGGAAGCAATCGCAAGTTAACAGTTTAATGGATGGTAATAAGAATACAGTACAAGCAGGTGGAACACAGTGACGCAAGGACTTCGATGGCCAGGATCCGTGAAGAAGTGCTGTGCAGAGGTGACGGTGAGATGACAGGAGAACCAGATGCAGACGACGAGGAACAGGAACACAAGGCAGGAACAGAACACCGGAACACCAACACGCAGGACATCACACAACGATCTGACAGGGATGATAGAACAGCGGTAAGTATTTAAGGAGTCGTGAGATTGATTGCAGCTGGTGATGAATGACGATCAGCTGGAGCGGATCAGGTGATGTCATACACTCACGCCCACTACACACGTGCACTCACACAACAACATAAACACAAGACTAGAAGGAACAGAGAATATGTCTACCGTGACATCACATTACATTTACAGGAACTAGTTTCTCAGCAGCGGCGGAATTTTACTTTGCTCCGGTCAGTAGTACTGTGCCGAAAAGTAAACACAGAACAGAAGCGCACTACAGTCGGGACATCTAGCTAGCTAGTAGTAGCCTTGAACAACGACATTGAAACATTCGATTGTAGACGAAGGAATTGGCAACATGGTGATTCGGTGTGCTTTTCGAAATTGTAAAAATAAACCAAATAGATGGCCACCAAAAAGTTTCCACAAATTTCCATTGAGAGATCCAGAAAGGAACCAAATGTGGCTTCTTTCTGCTGGCTTGGACAACGAGAAACCGGCAGAGAGTCTACCAAAGTTGCGAATAATATACTCTGCTTCTGTAGTGATGAGTGTCAGCGGCAGGTAAAACTTGCGTGATTGTCATGTGGACCGGCTCTCTCGGTTGCCTAGGTAACTTAATATCATTCCGCCGCTGCTGTAGACTGTGCTAATAAATACAGGGAACAAAGTATAACTATTGCAATGCAATGAAAGGGTAGTTTGATTTCTAGCATCATTCTCTCAACAGACATTTACATCGATAGTCTGGCGATATCATTTATTTGCTTTTGGTGTACTGTGGAGTGGGTAAAACTGTTTTTAATGGCAGATACCGTTGACTCGCGCTAGCCTAGCACCGGTGAACTATGCAACTGGAAGGACTGGATGAAAAATTTTGAAAACTGTCTCCACTGATAAATAACACCCAGGCTAACTTGTTAATGAGGTCAGATGTCCAAAATCCTGAACCACCCCTTTAACTCAACACATTGAATAATGCTGCAGGTTTCAAGGCACTTCAGTGTGTCTTTAACAAAGTAGGCTAAGATATGGATGGAATTCACAACTGTTGTTTTTTTTTTTTAAGTTTCCTAATGTTGTTTTGGCAACGCAGTCTCATGAAAGTGCGTATCAATACCACGAATGTTATTTCTCGTGCCATGTATACGGCAAAATAGTTTTTTGCGTGTAAATGCTACGCACTGAAAACCGCTTGGGTAGGATTAGGGGGAAGGGGGGCGGGGGGTGCGTGCATATTATTATGTTTTACTATTAAGAGGAACGACACAGACAACCATTTCACTGCAGAGGCTTTACTGCTGCGTGCTTTCACTTCCGCCCTCTCTCGTTACACACAAGCCGCTCCAACCAGCGTTCTCCACACACACGGAGAACTACCGTAATGCATGATATAGATTTGCATGAACAATACATTACATTTCCTCCCCCATAGATTTTAACTCCTTAACATGGTAAACAATGTAACTACAGATTTTTTTTCCTTTTTTTTTTTTACAGAACATACTGGGTATACACGTGGTTAGAACTTCTTATGAATAGGAACCACTAATCAGTCCATAACTACAGATCTAATCTGTTAGGTGCTTTTCTCTGTCGAAATGGATATCTTCTTTCAGGACCGGGAACTGTCCCTGTTTCAACCGGAACACAGGGCTGGGTAACACTGGAATTGCCCTTGTCACTCACCTCAGGAGCAAAGTCATTGGCCATGATACTGCCCATAGCATCCGTTCTGTCCTGTACATTAGAGGACAGCAGATGATCCACATGTACCTTCACACTACGATCTCCGACTTGCACTTGGTATGTGAGAGGTCCATGCTTGAACAAGATGACCCCTGGAAGCCAGGCACGATTTGAGTGTCGACAGTTCCGCACCCTGACCTTCTGGCCAACCTCAAAAAATCTGAGCTTCCTGGAAGGTGTGTCATGAGCATTTTTCTGCTGTGCTTGATGTTTGAGAACAACAGCCGATGTATCTGGTTTTAGCAGTGTGAGACGGATACGAGGCTGTCTTTTCAGAAACAGTTCAGCAGGTGTTCGCTCTGTTACTGTATGGGGAGTGTTGCGGTATGTCAACAGAAAACGAACCAAGCGAAGATGAGGTGCTACAGATTGTGCTCGTAACCTTTCCCATGCTTTTTTGAAGGTTTGTACCACTCGCTCGGCCTGACCGTTTGTGGCGGGATGATATGGAGGAGACAGAATGTGACGCACACCATTATTCCTTAGGAACTCCTCGAACTCCCTAGAGGTGAATGGTGGGCCATTGTCCGATACCAGCTCCTTTGGGAACCCATAGGCAGCCCAGAGATGACGCAAGAGGTTTATAGTCTTCTCTGCATTGGTCAGCTGAGTAGGAAAGATTTCCACCCATTTTGAATGAACATCCACAACCACTAAGAAGTGTTGCTTGTCTATTTCAGCGTAGTCTACGTGAATGCGTTCCCAGTGTGTTGTCGTCCAGGACCAAGGGTGAAGAGGAGCACAGGGTGGTTGGTTTCGCCCCAACTCACATGGAGCACACTTACTTACAAAGTTCTGAATGTCTTGGTCGAGACCCGGCCACCAAAGGTATCCTCTTGCCAATGCTTTCATTCTTACTATGCCTGGGTGACCCTCATGCAGCTCGGACAACAATCTTTCCCTATACTTCGGAGGAATGATAACTCTTGAGCCCCACAGGATACAGCCCTGGTCTGTTGAGAGCTGGTCTTTTCTTACAAAGAACGGTTTCAAGTGTTCATCTGTGACATGATTGGGCCATCCGGACAAAGTTAGGTCCAACACTTTTGATAGCAAAGGATTTCTCCTAGTCTCAGTGGAAATATCTCTTGCACAGATGGGCAATTCATCTAGGTGTGAGACTTGAAACACCATTCCCTCTTCCTCCCCTGTAGAGATTGCCTCGCACGGTAATCTGGACAACGCATCCGCGTTTGCATGATCAGAAGAGCGTCTGTACTCGATTTCATAATCATAGGCCAACAAGGTCAAAGCCCACCGTTGCATACGGAGGGCAGCTAATGTTGGAATGGCAGACTTGGGGCCTAGGATTGCAAGGAGGGGTTTATGATCAGTTAGCAGATGGAACTTGTGGCCATAGAGATATTTGTGAAACTTTTTCACACCAAAGACTATGCTCAGAGCCTCTTTCTCAATCTGCGCATAGTTTTTTTCACTTGCTGTCAGAGTCCTTGATGCAAACGCAATGGGGTGTTCTTCCCCTGATGGTAGCACATGTGAGATAACTGCGCCAACGCAATAGGGAGAGGCGTCACAGGCGAGTCTTAATGGCTTTTTGGGATCGTAGTGAGCTAACCACTTGCTTGACAACAGGTGCTGTTTACAGGCGTTGAAAGCTTGAGCACACTCCAAAGACCATTGCCAATTTACATTGGCCTGCAACAATCGGTGGAGTGGGTGCAACAGCGTGGAAAGGTTTTCTACGAACTTCCCATAGTAGTTCAGAAGTCCCAGAAAGGAGCGTAATTCTGAGACATTAGTTGGAGCAGGGGCCTTCACGATTGCTTCCACCTTGCTCTCTGTTGGATGAACTCCTTTTTCATCAATCTTGAATCCCAAGTATTCCACAGACTTACAGAGGAATTCACATTTTGATTTCTTCACTCTTATTCCATGTTGCTGTAGTCGTGACAGTACTTTGTCCAGTACTTCCAGATGTTCCTCAGGAGACCCAGCAGAGACCAGAATATCATCCATGAAACACACTACATTTTGAAGTCCCTGTAGGATTTGGTCCATTGTGTGTTGGAAAATTGCAGGTGCCGTGGATATTCCATAGGCCAAACGATGGTACTTAAACAGACCCTTGTGCGTGTTTATGGTAAGGTACTGCTCGGATTCAGCATCCAACTCCAGCTGCTGATATGCAAAAGACAGATCAATCTTACTGAAAACTTTTCCCCCAGCCAATGTGGCAAAAAGATCCTCCACGTTAGGTAACGGATATTCCTCTGCAAGAATACATTTGTTCACTGTAACTTTATAATCGCCACACAGCCTAACTGACTTGTCTTTCTTTGGGACAACCACAATGGGCGCTGCCCAATCGCTCCTTACAACCCGAGAGATAATTCCGTTCCTCTCCAGGCGATCAAGTTCCCCTTCTACTGCTTCTTTAAGAGCATACGGAACAGGTCTTGGCTTATGAAAGATAGGTTGAGATCCTTCTTGCACTCTCACTTTTGCTTTAAAGTCACTAATTTTGCCGTACCCCTCTTGAAAAAGCTGTTTGTGTTTTTCATGTACATCAGAGAGGGAAGGAACACTCACCGGTGTTACATGTCTCACGCTGAAGATCTCACTCCAGTTTAAGGAAATTTTCTGGAGCCAGTTACGTCCCAGCAATGGTGGTTTGTCTCCTTTGACCACAATCAATGGAAGTGAACACTGTTGTCCCTCATATGTGACTGGAACCTTGATCTCACCCAACACAGGGATTTTGTCTCCAGTATACGAGGCCAGATGAATGGAGGTTGGGCTCAATAAACAGTCCTTCAATTTTTCAGTATAGATATGCTCTGGAATCAAAGACAAAGAGGCTCCTGTGTCTAGTTGCATGCTAACTGTTATGCCATTAAGCTGAAGATCAATATAAATGCCATCTGCCTTGTCTTGTGCAGAGTAGACAGTGAAGAGCTCAAACAGGTCATCATCCACTGCACACTGATTGTCGGATATGTCCGCTGACACATATTGAGCATTGTCTAGCCGCTGTGTTTTGTGATTCTTACATACACGCTGTAAGTGTCCGACTTTTCCACAGTTGTGGCATTTCTCATTACGATAGCGACATTCTGTAGGATGATGGTTGCCTCTCCCACAGCGGTAACAGTTGATTCTATGCTTGGGAAAAGGTTGCTGCTGGGCCCCTTTTTTAGAACTGTATTGAGAATTTCCCCATCCACTATATTTCTCTCTGCCCCGACCGACATTTTGTACCTTATGCACACTTGTGTCCTTTATGGCCGCCTGGGCACTCAGCTGTTTGGTGTCCTTTTGCGCTAGTTCTAATGCAAGAGCAACATCACAGGCTTTCTTGAAAGTCAAGTCCTTCTCTGACAGTAACCTTCTGTGATAAACTTCTCCAGATAGTCCACAGACAAATTTGTCTCTGAGAGCATCATCCAGAAATGTTCCAAACTCACATGAACTTGCCAGACGGTTTAATGCCAGAATGTAATCAGAAATTTTTTCCCCAGGACTTTGGTTGCGTTGATAAAATCTGAAACGTTCTGCAATCAGAATTGGCTTGGGCTTGAAGTGATCGGAAAGGGTCTGAGAGATTTCCTGGTATGTTAAATCAACCACTTTTCCTGGCTCAACTAAACTTTTCAAAAGGCCATATTCGACTGGTCCCAAAACACTCAGGAAAACATTTGCTTTTTTTTCACTGTCAATTTCATTTGCTGCCAGCCATCGCTCAAATCTCTCCAAATAGGTATCAAAATCCTCTTTGGTACTGTCAAACTCAGGCACTCGTCCTATTGTGGCCATTTTCCTTGGTTTATTATTATGTTGTTCCTTTTTTTTTTCTCACTCTTTTTTATTTATTTTATTTATATATATGTCATTAACTTCGAGCAGTGAATGTCAACAGACCGGCTGTTACCTTCGTGGCTGTTGTAATAATTTCATGCTCTAGATGCCGCTCTACTCCCACGAGCTCAGCATGTGACTGTGGCTGTCTTCATGCGCTACTGCTTGACTCGCACCAGTTCAATTTCCTCTTCTATGCCGTTTGTTTCGTCTGAGTCTTTCTTGCTCATTCAATGCACGGAGGCTTCCGAAACCACCTCGTCGCCACTATTATGTTTTACTATTAAGAGGAACGACACAGACAACCATTTCACTGCAGAGGCTTTACTGCTGCGTGCTTTCACTTCCGCCCTCTCTCGTTACACACAAGCCGCTCCAACCAGCGTTCTCCACACACACGGAGAACTACCGTAATGCATGATATAGATTTGCATGAACAATACATTACACATATTACACGCTAAAAAGTGCGTATCATATGCACGCGAAAACTGCGTATCATATACACGCAAAAACTATTTTTGGCGTATAAATGGCACGAGAAATAACATTCGTGGTATTGATACGCACTTTCATGAGATCGGCTCGTTTTGGAGTCTCCTACAACAGGTTTACATGCATCAAACGTCAAAAAACTGTTTCGTTTTCTCATAATATACATTTGCACATCACCAGATTTTCAATGATTCTCAAACGACTCGCCAAATGAATCAATCTCTCTAAATCCCTCCTTTCCGCGAGCTACTCTGCTCTGATTGGCCAGACAGATCAGTCTGTTGTGATTGGTTTACCGCGTACACCACGCATCGAAAACAAAAATTACCATTTCCATAACACCGACAGCTCTGTTTGTCCTGAGGCTTCCTTCACCGTAAACTATACACAGTAACGAACAATGACGTCGATTTTACCATATCAATCCGAACGCGACTCTGATGATGAAACACTAGAAGAAGAACCATTCATTCAACCCGAATCTCCATCGCAAGGACGACTCGAGCAGGACGTTTCAGTGATTCACTCAGTTTGAGGTAACATTATGAGATGTTGCTATTCCTCACCATCAGCATTAACAAGTGCATGTTCATCAACCGATTATTTTACTTGTACTAATTTATTTACAGAGTATGTTTCTAAAATATTGCGGTGAACATGTGGAAACTGTATCAATGCATGTAGGCTATGCAATGTATACATTAGACGAGCTCTAGCGTGAATGACTGATGTAACATAAACATTAGTAAAACAAATCTTGCTCCATGCTTAATCTTTCCTCAAAGTATTGAGAACGACAGACAATCTGCATTAATAGACAGAGTTTTATGTAATAGTGGTCCACAGCTGACTCCGATATTTGAGAGGCAGTTGTCAGTAAAATAAAGGTAACAGGACAGGATTATACTGCTGTAGTATCATGGTAAAGATTAATTTCAACCACAGATTCTTCACATGTTCGTCCTTGGGCAGTGGAAAAAAAATGTCTTTACCGTCACATTGTGTCACACAGCGTCTCCTCAACATGATCTATCCAGTATCCACAGGATCAGCTGCCGGTGGGCGGGCTAATGTTTCATCTTGACGTCACGACCAAACGGCTTATGACTCGTTTTAAAAACACTTCATTTCATTGACTCAGAGTCGACTCTTACTTTTGAAAGACAATAACTTTCTATACGGTGCACTTTCAGATTTAAAGGGATAGTTCACTTTGAAATAAATTTTTGGTATGTTTTAGCTTACCTCAAGGGTATAAAAGATGTAGGTGTCTTTGTTTCCGCAGTAGTTTCAATTTTTATATTTTTAGGTCAAATCGTTCTTGTCTGTCACTCATATAATGCAGGTCTATGGTCACCACCTCAAAGAGCATGCACAGAGAAGTCCAAATTAAGCATGATTTAATGACTCGTAAATGTAAGTACACATTGATGGCCTAAGACACGAAACGAGCGGTTTGTGTGAGAAAACGAACAGTATTTATATCATTTTTACCTCTTTGTAACCACAGCCACGTCCAAGAGCGAAGCGCCTGCGCCCTCAGATCACTTGGACGTGGCTGTGGTTACAAGAGGTAAAAACGATATAAATACTGTTCGTTTTCTCAAAACTTTGCAGGATGCTTTCATTCACTTAGAGCTATATGAAAGGTCATTTTCAAAAATCCATGATAGGGGCCCTTTAAATAAACCGATCCACAGTGACACAGATTCTCTTTTGAACAAACCTCATGGAATGTATTAAAGTCATCTGAGCTGATATAAACCATCTTAGTTGTGTGTCCATCTTTCCATCTGTTGTTCTCTGAAATGATCCCCTGTAGCACAGATACAACAGTACATTTCTCCTATAAGTGGTTCATTGTGGTAAAGCACTAGTATGTGTGGTTATAAATCACCATCATGACTGACAGCAATGAATGATGAATTATGATACCATATGGGCTAATCACGAGAAAATAATATCAGAGCTAAGAGATGAAGACAACAGTACAGGTGAGGATAAGGTTAGATTTTTCAAGTTGCAGTAGGCCTATATTTCCTTTATAACATTGGCTAAACTTGTTGTAACATATTCTGATACAATTAAAAGGATGATAATAGGAAATATTAGTCAGTGGTGGGTAAATAACTTCAGCCAGTGTCCAATCATCTCATGTCATTTCACAGTGGAAAGCAAGATTAAAAAAAAGAGAATTTGATAAACCAACATGGTAAATACACACTATTGATCAACAGAGTATGAGAGATTTTGACCTGAACACTATTGTAAATCCAGTCCTGGTGCAGATCATTAGTTTTTGAACAACCTTTGAATAAGAACACATTTGAAACATATTAATGGATATACATAACCCATTTTTGTTCTGTATATCTAGTTCATTTTATTATACATTTAAATATATGAATTTAGTATTTATATATTATCATATATTATATATTTATATATTTTCAGTAGTGGATGTGTTTAAATCTGTCATTAAAGTATAACAGTGTCTTGCATTTCAGAGGAATTTGACAGTTATGGAGAATCTGTGTCTAAAAATATTTTGAAATGGAAAACTTGACCCATGTCATCAAAACCCCCCAACAAACCTCTCAGTTGAAGTAACAGTAGGACGTCAGCTTTCTTTCTATTTTGCTTCATTTACAATGACAAATATATGGTCAATGTTACAAGTTAAAATATATTTGAATCAGTAAAATACACTCTATTGATAAAATGACTTGTTCTATTGGAATGTTAAAAATGATTAACTTTTTTCAGCATACATTGAATTTATATCAATTAAATGACTGACAGCAAGGTTAGAAATTAAATATTATCTGAGAATTTCTTCAAATGGAGATCCCCCATCTATATATAGCCTACATATATTAATTTAGCAGATGACATTTACACTTACCCTGACAATCTAATATACAAGGAAAGTCAGATATGGTGATGAAACAGAAAAATGATGAAATCATCTACAAGAATAAACAGACAGGATGTGTAGCCCATGCAGTTTAAGTTCCGCTTTATTGACTATTTAAGGCGATCTAGTAAGAGTCTTGAATATATTCTCTCAGACACAAGCAGTGAGAGTTGAAGATCGACTGTGACAATGGAGACACAAAGGATCCTCATGAGGAGTTTGGCTGTTGTGCTTTTTGCATCTGTGATCTGGACTATAACAGGTAAAGTGCTTAAACCTGATTGTATATTATTATAACTGATGGAACGGTGCAAAATATTGAGGTTTACCTTGTTCTTCAGGTTCAGCAGATCCTATTAAGGTGAACACATGCTGTACTGCCTTCACCAATAAAACTCGAGAACAGTTTACTGATCCTATCATCGGTTTCAGGATGCAAAATCGAAGTCCTCCATGTGTGAAGGCCGTCATGTAAGAATCACAGTTCTTTTCTAACATGTCATGATTAGAGATCAACAGCATCTGATGCTAGATTTCTGTTTTAACTTTTTTCATTCTCTTTAACAGCGTTGAGACTGAAAGAGGAAAGTTCTGCTTTGATTGGAGACGAGGATGGGCGAAGGAGGAAGCTAAGAAGTTTTTGTAAGTTAAATCCACTTTGTGGTGAAACATACCTGACTTTGTAACAACAGAATCTTATAAAGTGTTGCATATTTAGTATACAGTATCCTGTGTTTCACATTGTTTTTTTTTTTGTTTGTTTGTTTTTACAGCAGAGCTCAAAGAAAAGCCTGACTCCCACTCCACCACCAGACTCATCTATTAGTGAACACACTCCTGTGGAAGGATCTTCACAATAAACTGACAGATCATGAATCATGAATGTTTAAAAGCAAACTTATAATGAGAACATATCTTAAAATAGTTATGAGTTTTAAAATATTATATATATTATATTAAAATATTTCTAAAGTTTAAGAGATGTTTCTGTTGTATTTTGACAATATTTAAAGTGACGGTTAGTAAATTAGGTGTATTTGAATTGAATATTTAAAATATGTTTTTAAATACATGTAGTTTGACAGTGACATTTCTAAATATATAATTTTTATTCAGAAACCAAATTATAGTGAAACTGTTTTAGAACACATGTGTTTAACTAAATTATTAGCTTATACTGTATATTATAGTTCACATTGAAATATATTTCACTCTATGTACTGGTAATGGACTTGTGTCATTGACTCCTGTGTCAAGAAGGGTGACGCAAGTCTGAGTGAAATTAAGACTGACTTGTATGAGAACAAACCTAGACATTTGTGTGTTGATTTTGCAAATGAACGAGTGCAATCTGAAACTACAAATAAACTATGATCAGCAACTACTGGTTTTACTTGTGGTTTATGTTTCTGAATGTGTGCAAGAGGTCTCTGTCAGGAATGATGACACCTTTTCTCTTTAGCATCTTTATTCACATTTACATTTTACATAAGTTGGTACGTCTTATGATGTGCCATGATTGATTATGATTGAGTGTTGACAATGGAAAAAAATAATTCTCCACATACATACGTATATGTTAATTTAAGTCAATCAGGTTCAACTTCACAGCCTGATAAATAAATATCTGCTAAGGGGTAATAATGGAACAACAGTTTTAAAAAGTGATTTTTACAACAATATCTGCATTTCCAATGCATTTTTTCTGCAAAAAATTGTTATAAGAGACATATAAACAATAATAACTTACACAATATTATCATAATAGTTGGACGTTCCTTTAACTTCAGGTGCTTTTATGTCTCGAGTTGATTTTTATTCAAACTAACAGATTTTTTTGTATTTCTGTTACATGAAGGCCCCATTAAAACTGTTTTAA
The DNA here is from genome assembly GCA_031834385.1 of Semotilus atromaculatus. Taxonomy (NCBI): domain Eukaryota; kingdom Metazoa; phylum Chordata; class Actinopteri; order Cypriniformes; family Leuciscidae; genus Semotilus; species Semotilus atromaculatus. The sequence continues at coordinate 7,766,595 of JAULUF010000084.1, forward strand.
AAACCTTTCATAATAAACACAATAGATAATGTGAGATGTGGTGGAAATGATCATGTGGTTGGAATGTGAGAAAAAAAAATCCACAGAATTAAAAGTTATACTACATATTTTACTTCATATTTGAAGAAGCACCCAGTTTTACATGACGTAAATATAAAAGTACTTGATAAACCATCAATAAATAAAGGTGAACAAATCAATTGAGGTAAAGGACACCAAATGACACACAAATCAGAAACTCAACACATCAGCTTCAAGTTGTATGTTTTCACCTGGAGAAAAATAACTCCTAAACTAAACTCATTAAAGGAGCTATGAGGTTTTGTGGTCTGTAATTGCATTTTTTCTAAGGGGGGATATTGGTTTCTCATAAATGATGCTGACGGGTATAAAAGCTGACTGTATTGTGGGTGAGAGGTGTGAATGCTAGAGAGTAGATGATCACTCGATGCAATGCTTTCAAAAGGGTGGTGGTAAGTTTGTGACGCATTATTCCATCTGACTGCTATTGTACATCTCTTAAAAGGATTTGAGTCTAGATAGCACCTTCAAAACAGAATCTACGTCTTCCTCATCTGGTTTTGTGAATATTTTGAGCAAACATCATGCATCTCTGCTGGAAATTAGCTCTGATGATGATGGTTCTTGTGTGTGTTACTGCGCAACAAGTCAACTGTAAGTGTTGGGATTTCTTTATCGTTGGATTTGTATTTTTATGTGAGCCTTACTGATCATTATGGATCTGCTGATTTTAATTAACTTTTTTTACATTTATACTCAGATTTTGCATTTATGATCCATTTAATTCACACCAACCTTCTTTCTTAATCCAAAGGCATAGTCCACCCAAAAATTAAAATTATGTCATCATTTACTCATCCTGATGTTGTTGACTTCCTTTCTTCTGCGGAAAACAAAGTTAAAAACTAAACAGTTTCTGTTCCCATTAACTTCCATTGTATGGACAAAAAATACAATGGAAGTCAATGAGACATTTTTTTTCAAAATATCTTTTTATTTTGTTCAGCAGAGGAAAAAAAGTGCACACACGTTTGGAACATCAGGGTGAGTCAATTATGACTTAATTTTAATTTTTGGGTGGACTATCTCTTTAATGATGGTGAATCCATTAGATTGTGTTTAGCTATAGCACTTTTTTTTTTTTTTTTTTTTTTTGGTTGTTTGTTTGTTTTTGGATGGAGCCCTTATCAAGATGAAGATCGTCTTGTTTTCACACATATGTACTGTATACAGTACGCACAGTAAAAGTGCTTTGGAGATTTCAATCTCTGTTTCTCTTTCAGATCGTCGGCCCACTAGAGTTGGAGTGACTTGCTGTAAGGAAGTGTTGAAGGGAAGAATCCCTCTTGACGTTAAACTGATTGGATACAGGCATCAGAATGCTCTGAGTCCGTGTGTGGATGCTATAGTGTAAGCTCTCTCTACACACATTACACAGTTTTATATGTCTGATATTGTGTTCATTTCAGTGGTACTGTATATCTGTCCTGCAGATTCTACACAGAGAAGGACAAGTACTGTTCTGATCCAACAGCGCGCTGGATTCAGTTCAGACTGAAAGGTACGGCCATATTAATATGACATCTTATAACACTTATAATGTGATCATCTTTCCTCCAGGTCTGAAAGAGATTGAGGACTGAGCCAATGGAGGCCTAAAGATGCCACAAATCTATCTATATATCAATCCATATATAAAAAAGAGAATATATATTATGTCACGTTTATTTCATCAAAAAAGCACCCGATACCTTTTTGGCTTATGTGAATGTTAAAAGATATTTCACTTAATTGCTTTGTTTTATCTGCTATAAAATGAAAATGCACTTTTGGAAAAAAATTAAACTATGCTTATTTTTCACATAAACATCCAGCCTTTTCTCTGTAACAGTTTGGACTGTATTTAATTATATTTAAACTGAATCATTAAATAAATAGTTCACCAAAATAGGAAAATTCTGTCAGTATTTACTCATCCTTGTGTCATTACGAATCAGAATTACTTTCTCTCTTCTGTCAGGTAATGATACTTTTTGAGTTTGAAAGATTCAGTCTCCATTGAATGTAATTGAATGGATAAAAGAGATTGCCAATAATAAGGGAATTTTCGTTTAAGGGTGAAATATTTCTCTACATACTATATATTGTGTTTCAGTAATAGAAAGTGCGCCGTCTAGAGGAGAACAGCCGTTAATGCACAGAGAGGTTAAAATTGGGTTGACATGGGGGCGGTTTCCCGGACAGAGATTAAGCCTAGTCCTAGCCTAAAATGGCCCTTTAAACCAGATTAACAGAAATCTGCTTTCTCTGTCATGGCTTTAAATAGTCACAGATTTAGTTTAGTCCAGAGTTTAATAAACTGATTTCCTGGAGGAAGATTAGAATTACCCCAGGACTAAATTGAGGCTTAAATTAAACCAGGAGGCAGGTTTAACTTCAGATTAACAGTGTGTTTTAAAGAAGACACATGTATTACTGGTATATATATATACAACCCCATTTCCAGAAAAGTTGGGACATTTTGTAAAATGCAATAAAATCAAGAATCTGTGATTTGTTTTGTTTTTAATTGACAAAGGACAAAGAAAAGTTCTCTTACGAGAGGTTCTCTCGTATTGCGTAAGCTAGCTTACGCTACGGGAAAGATTCATCTTTTCTGAGAAATTGAAGCCAAAAAATTATCCTATAATTTTGTATCCATTGTCGACGCAGTTCAACTGCAGCAGAGCATGAGCGGGCTAACTAGCAGCTCATTGGCTCGCTCACAGGGAACTGCTTAAGCCTATGAGGAGACGCGATTGAACTCTCGTCCAATGAGAGTCGACATGCTCTCATTGCGTCATAGCCCGCCGAAGCGGGCGTGGTCAGAGAGTATAATAATGGCGTCGTAGGCTGAAACTCTGATTTTCATCTCTTCAGCGAGGCTACACGCATCTGCTGATCTTGAGAGAAGCCGCCGTCGTCGACAAGGCAACTTAGCGAGCATCTAGGAGACTGAAGAAGCCGGCCGTCTTCGCCACCTTCAGCCGTCCTGCAAGCTACCGCCATCCGACGGAATATATCCTTTTTCTTGCATATTACTGTATCCTTATTACTAAAAGAGCCGAGCGTCTTTTTCAAGATGTCTCGTACCATTTCCTGCGGTTCTTGCCGCGCTCCCCTCGAGACTGGAGACCGCCATGTCATCTGCGCTCTCTGTCTCGGATTGGAGCACGCCGAGCTCGCCCTCGCTGATGGCGGCTGCGAGCTCTGCGAGAGTATGCCGCTGTCGACCCTGCGGGCTCGACTTCAGGCCGTAAAGGAAGCTTCCGCGCCGCCTCTGACTTCGCCGCGGAAGAAGAAACGCCGCTCACAGAGGCCGCCGGAACCCCAGCTTGAAGCGTTCATTCCGCCGGAGCCCGTCGCCTCCCGCTCTCCATCTCCGCCGCTACCGGACATACAGCTGCCGCCGAGTGGCCGCTCTGTTGCCTCCGAGGACGCCGCGGACATTAAGGAGACATGTTCGCTTCTCGCTTCAGACAGTGAGGAATGGTCCGGTTCTCGCGCTTCTTCGGCCCGTGAATCCACCGCGACCCGCGCGGGCATCGAGGACGAATTAATGCGCCTCCTGTCTCAGGCCGTCGAACGCCTCGGGCTCGAGTGGTCCCCTCCCCCCGAGCAGACCACCAACCGCATGGACGGCAGTTACTTCCGCCAGCGTTCGACTCCCGCCACCAAGCGGGCCGCGCCCTTCCTCCCTGAACTACACGCGGAGCTCTCTAAGTCCTGGAATGCCCCGCTCTCTGCCAGAACTCGCTCTGATTCTTCCACCCCGCTTCGCGTTGTGGACGGAGCCGCTGAGAAGGGCTATCTCTCCATTCCCCCTGTAGAGGACCTGGTCGCTGCACACTTGTGCCCGCCCTCCGCGAGATGGCGTTCATCACCTGTGCTTCCCTCTAAAGCCTGCAGAGCGACTTCGAGTTTTCATACCCGCGCTTATTCAGCCGCCGGTCAAGCAGCCTCTGCATTGCACTCCATGTCTGTTTTACAGATTCTACAGGGTGACATACTCCGCGAATGGGATGAGAACGGAAGAGATCCCCCTAAAGTCGCGGATTTGAGGAGCGCCACGGACCTCGCCCTTCGCGCTACAAAATCTGCCGCTCAAGCCCTGGGGAAATGTATGGCCGCCATTTGTGTGTCTGAAAGACATTTGTGGCTCACGCTCGCCGACATGGGAGATTCTGAGCGCGCCGCTTTTCTAAATGCCCCGCTCTCTCCATCCGGCCTCTTCGGATCTGCCGTCACAGGTATTGTTGACCGTTTCTCCGAAGTTCAGAAAGCTTCCCAGGCCATGAACCTCTTCCTGCCTCGTCGCGCTAGCTCCTCTGCAGGCCGCTCACGTGACCAGCCTCCTGCACGAGCCCCACCTCAGCGCCCAGCTCAGCACAGCCAGACTTCGCAGCGACGCCAGGGCGGCCGCCCTCGCTCTCGCTCTGACAGCCGCCACAGACCGCCGCCGCCTCGGGGGCCGCGGCCTAGGATCACGCTGAAACCTGATCACTCGAAGTCTGCCTAGCACAGCTGAGAAAAAGACGGCGCTCTCCCGCTGCGGCCGGACCGCCGTCAAAATACCGCCCTCTGCTAGTCCCCGCGCACGCGGCTACTGCAGTAGTGTATCCCGCCATTACCAAGCCGGTTTCCCTTCCCGCTTGCATGAGCACAAACGCCGTTTTCACGGCGACCCAAATAAATCTCAAAAAGAGCAAAAAGACACCTTGTGTAATAAATGTGCCCACAACACTGTGTTCACTCATACACAAAAGCACGTCTGTTCCCGTGTCCCACACGGAGCACACTCTCATAAAGCGGCCCCAATCCGCTCGAGTTTCAGAGTACATAAAAGCGCCCACGAACCCGTGCGCGCTTCCCCCCTCTGTTCACTCTGTTACACGGCCCATAAACTCCTCTCTGAGTGTAAGTCCCGTTGTTATAAGCAATATGAGCGCGCGCACACAGCCCGCCATGTGCAGCGACGAGGACCGGGTAGCCATTCAACCCCTAGCATTGCGCTGCAAAGCGTGGGAAGCTATTACGGGAATTTCCCAGTGGGTGCTAAACACAATAAGGCTGGGCTATCGCTTACAGTTTCGCCGCCGCCCTCCAAGTTTTCGAGCGCGGCTAGAAACTACTGTGAACCTAGAAGCGGCGACGCTGCTCCGTTCAGAGATAGCAAAACTATTGTGCAAAAGGGCTATAGAGAGAGTGCCTCTGTCTATGAGCGAGTCGGGGTTTTACAGCCGCTATTTTCTTGTTCCCAAGAAAGACGGCGGCCTCAGACCAATATTAGACCTCAGAGTGCTGAACAAAGCTCTCATGAAGAGACCGTTCAAAATGCTCACTATCAGAAAACTCCTCGCGCACGTGCGCCAGGGGGACTGGTTCATTTCACTAGATCTGAAAGATGCTTATTTTCAGATTCAGATAAATCCCCTTCACAGGCCATTCTTACGTTTCGCCTTCGAAGGCCAGGTTTATCAATACACAGTCCTTCCGTTCGGCCTATCCTTAGCACCTCGTACGTTCACGAAGTGCATGGATGCGGCGCTCGCCCCCCTGCGGAGTCAGGGGCTGCGAATACTGAACTATTTGGACGACTGGCTGATTTTGGCACAATCACAGAGGGAGATACTGTCTCATCGTACAGTTCTCCTCGACCATCTGAAAGCTTTGGGTCTCTCTGTCAACTGGACAAAGAGCGCACTTCAACCCAGTCAGACTATTTCCTTCTTGGGTATAGAGCTAGACTCGGTCACGATGACGGCTCGTCTGTCAACACAGCGCGCGCGCCGTGTTCAGCGTCTCGCCGCATCTTTTCAGATGAACAGACTCACACCTCTGAAAACTTTTCAGAAGGCGTTGGGCTATATGGCCTCAGCCTCCGCGGTGCTCCAACTGGGGTTACTGCGCATGCGCCCGCTTCAGCTCTGGTTGAAGAGCCGTGTGTCTCACCGTGCGTGGACCACGGGCTGCCAGCTGATAAAGGTAACGCAGACCTGTATTATAGCTCTGCAACCATGGACCGTGACAGAATGGTTTCAGCGGGGCGTTTCCATGGGGACTTGTTCTCGCCGAAAAGTCATCTCGACAGACGCATCCAACACGGGTTGGGGTGCGGTCTGCGAGGGCTCACCGGCCTTCGGCCCCTGGTCAGCTCAGGAGAGCCTCCTTCACATAAACTGTTTGGAGATGTTAGCGGTCGAGAACGCGCTCACGCGTTTTCTCCCGCGCGTTCACGGTCACCACGTGCTGATCCGTTCGGACAATATAGCCGTGGTCTCCTACCTAAACCGTCAGGGCGGAGTCAGATCCAGAAATCTTTTCAGACTGACAGAACGCATATTAGTTTGGTCGCAGTGTCACCTGCTATCGCTCAGAGCGACGCACGTGCCGGGCCATCTGAACGACGGTCCAGACAGTCTGTCCAGGAACCCCATTCCCCCCGGGGAATGGTCCCTGCACACTCTTACAGTCCAAAAGCTGTGGCGAATATTCGGCAGAGCAGAGGTGGACCTCTTCGCCTCAGAAGAGAACACCCAGTGCCCAATATTTTTCTCGAAGAGCGACGACGCGCTAGCCCAGACCTGGCCCAGCCGCCCGCTTTATGCATTCCCTCCGGTTTCTCTGCTACCACAGGTGCTTCAGAGAATCAGGGAAACACGCCACTCGGTGCTTCTCATAGCCCCGCGTTGGGAGGGTCAGACTTGGTTTCCGGAGCTCACTCAGCTGTCACAGACAGCCCCGTGGCCCATTCCAGTCAGAGCAGATCTCCTCTCTCAAGCTCGCGGCACGATCTGGCACCCCCACCCAGAGCGCTGGGCGCTACACGCGTGGGTGATCAACAACTACCCGTTGCTTTGCCAGAGGGAGTGTTAAACACGATCATGCAGGCTAGAGCGGCCTCTACGAGAAGGCTCTATGCGTCTAAATGGTCTGTGTTCTCAAAATGGTGCACCGACAGAAATTTGGACCCACGGTCATGCGAGGTTCCTTCCTTGCTAAGTTTTCTCCAAGAGATGCTGGACAAGGGCAGGTCCCCGTCCACTCTCAAGGTGTATGTGGCAGCCGTCGCAGCGTTCGTTGAACCCCGGCGCGGCCAGTCACTGGGCAAAGACGATTTGGTCATCCGCTTCCTCAGGGGAGCTAGAAGGATGAACCCCTCACGCCCCCCTTCGGTGCCGATTTGGGATCTTTCCATAGTTCTCGAAGCTATGAAAGCCCCCCCATTCGAACCACTAAACACCGTGGACCTCAAATACCTCTCGTTCAAAGCCGTTTTTCTGCTTGCGCTCGCATCAGTAAAACGTGTGGGAGACCTTCACGCGCTGTCAACTAGCGCTTCCTGTCTTGAGTTTGGGCCCAATGACTCCTTAGTCGTTCTCAAACCTAGACATGGTTATGTCCCAAAAGCGATTGGTACCCCATTCAGGGCACAAGTTATTTCCTTATCGGCTCTGCCTGCATCCGATAACGAATCTGACTCTAATCTCCTGTGTCCGGTCAGGGCCCTGAGATTATACGTTTCCCGCACTGCTCCGGTCAGACGATCTGAGCAGCTGTTTGTTTCGTTCGGTGGGCGCACCAAAGGGTTGGCCGCCTCGAAACAGACACTATCCAGATGGATAGTTGATGCCATTGCAGCCGCATACGCGTCGAAAGACCTGCCATGCCCTCTGGGCATTAGGGCTCATTCCACTAGAGGCATGGCCTCATCGTGGGCATGGTCCAGCGGAATTTCCATTCACGACATTTGTGTGGCAGCAGGATGGTCTTCCCCTTCCACCTTTGTCAGATTTTACAATCTCGAAGTTCCCGCCTTGCAGGCTAAACTACTAGCTATCTAGTATGTTTCAGATTCTCTGGTGAGCTGCACTAAAAAGAGTTATTCACACAGACCGGTTCCCGCTCTGTCTCTCTTATCAAGTGCTTAGTACTACACAATCACCGGCCCGCTCTGCTGGCCCTGTCTCATGTACATATGTTCATTCCCACTATCAAGGGTTCCCCCGGGTCTCCCCTGGGACTCGTAAGTGGATGCTTAGCACGCACGGCGTTGACCAGGTGTTCCCGTAGCGTAAGCTAGCTTACGCAATACGAGAGAACCTCTCGTAAGAGAACGAATCGGTTACCTAACGTAACCTCGGTTCTCTCTAGATGAGGGAACGAGTATTGCGTTCCTGGCCGTGCTTGTGCTACTAGCGTTTCTCGCTTCATTCTATGAAAACCAGAGTTTCAGCCTACGACGCCATTATTATACTCTCTGACCACGCCCGCTTCGGCGGGCTATGACGCAATGAGAGCATGTCGACTCTCATTGGACGAGAGTTCAATCGCGTCTCCTCATAGGCTTAAGCAGTTCCCTGTGAGCGAGCCAATGAGCTGCTAGTTAGCCCGCTCATGCTCTGCTGCAGTTGAACTGCGTCGACAATGGATACAAAATTATAGGATAATTTTTTGGCTTCAATTTCTCAGAAAAGATGAATCTTTCCCGTAGCGTAAGCTAGCTTACGCAATACTCGTTCCCTCATCTAGAGAGAACCGAGGTTACGTTAGGTAACCGATTCGTTTTCCAATGTTTTCACTGACCAACATAATTGTATTTTGTAAATATGATTTTTATTTAAATTTGAAGGCTGCAACACACCCCAAAAAAGTTGGGACAGATGCATGTTTACCACTGTGTCACTTCCTTTTAATTACACTTTTTAATCATTTGGGAGTTGAGGATACTAATTGTTGGAGTTTTGCGAGTGGAATATTTGCCCAATCTTGTCTGATACAAGACAGCCGCTCAACAGTCTGTGGTCATTGTTGCCTGATTCTCCTTTTCATGATGGGTCATACATTTTCCATTAGAGACAGGCAGTAAGGCAGGCAGGGTCATTTCTTCTACATATAGAGTGTCTAGAAACCACTCAGTTTTAGCATGTGCAGAATGAGGCCTGGCATTGTTTTGCTTCCCAGGAAAGATGTAATCTTGTCACAATCCAAATATACGCCTCCATGTCAGTGGAACCTTCACAATAATGCAAGTTACCCATACCGTTTGCAACACTGCACCTCAATACCATCAGGACAGATGTTTGCTTTAGCACTTGTCGCTGGTGAAAGTCTGGTTGGTCCCTTTCGTCTTTGGGACTGAGAACTCAATGTCCATTTTTTCCCAAAAACAAGCTGAAACATGGACTCATCTGTCCACAGCACACATTCCCACTGTCTTCTAGACCATCTGAGATGAGCTCTGAACTGATGTAAAGCTTTCTCCTTGTGTAACAGAGACTCAAGTGGCATTTCTTGATGCAGGATCAGACTGTGTTAAGTGAAAACGGTTTTCCAAAGTCCTCCTGAGCACATGTGGCTGTATTTAACAGAGTAACATGATGGTTTCTCATGCAATGCCATCTGAGGGCTCGAAGGTCACACACATTCAACAGAGGTCTCCTGCCTTGCCCTACACAGACTGAGATTTCTCTGGATTCCCTGAATTTTGTGACAATATTATGTATGGAAAGACATACATTCTTTGTAATCTTGCATTGAGAAATGTGATTTTTTTTTATTGTTTGACAATTATCTTATAATAGTGATGAGCCATGACCCATCTTTGCTTAAAAAGACTGAGAAGCACTTTTACACCCAAACACGATACACTCAACTATTACCAATTCACCTGCTCATTGTGGACTGTTTCAAAAGAGTTGGATAATCTAATTTGGAGAATCTTTTCACTTTTATTTAGTCTCTATCCCAACTTTTTTGGGGTGTGTTGCAGCCATCAAAATAATAAAAAATATTTACAAAATACAATTATGCTGGTCAGTGAAAACATTGGAAACCTTTTCTATGTACTTTTGTCAGTTAAGAAAAGGTTAAATAGAATTAACATATCACAGTTTCTTGATTTTATTGCATTTTACAAAATGTCCCAACTTTTCTGGAAATGGGGTTGTAATTCATTACAAACAGACTTCCATGCATTTCTTTTCTTTTATTCCATAGCTGATGTGTGCAGTTTATTTAGCTTGCTTAAAAATAATTTTCTCTTGTTTAGTAATGTTTTTTTTATTGCAGTCTTTTTCTGATACCATTGTTTTCCTTGCATCTGCTTCTCAGTTCCATGCAATTTGTAGCTTTTCTTGGTTCATTCCATGTTTTATAGGCAACCTTTGTCATGCTAATTCAGATTAGTACAGTTGGTTTTAAATTAATCTGGTTTATTTTTGTTCAAGACTCCATAGTCCAGGTGTAACTAATCTATACTTAATCTGTGTTACAGAAAGCCATTTTTTAAGTCATGATTAACTATTCTAGATTAAGGCCTAATCCTGTCTTAATTTAAACCCTGTCCGGGAAACCGCCCCAAAGTGTCAACCATGTGTTTACTTGGTTAGCAACTAAACAAATGAAAGATGTTATGGGATTCATAAAACAAAAACCGAAATGAACATGAACATGAAGCAAATAACTTTGCATATGCGTGCACGCATCCCAAAACAAGACATTAAAAAATTGGGAACTATGGGCTACAAGTATCTTTAAAAGAATTATTAATGACATAGTTCCTCAAACTGTGGAACCATGCACGGGGAAACAGAGCATACTTGGAAATGTCCAAAAAGAAAGCATACTACGCATAGAGAAATATAGCATAAAGTATACACTAACTAAGACATGTAACGATATATATAAAATATACATAAAATAATACAGTATATTACACAGAATATTATAAATTCATAAATTATTAATATATGCGAGTTCATAGTCATATCAAAGACTATATGAATATGTGTTAAATAAAAGATCACATTAAAATTAAATGAAAAATCATCAGATAGGCTATAGCAGTATTATCTTTGATTAAAGCTTGCAGAAAATATATTTTTTTTTAAAATCAGGCACTAATCAAACATCTATAATCTACTATAAATTATATGCCAATTATTTAAAAGTTCCCATGAAATCAAAACTGATTTTTTTTTCTTTTAGTATGAATATGTTAGCCTTACTGTTATAATCTAAGCTTGTGTGTTCCAAAACAATGACAACATTCCTATTTAGAAAATATAAGCATTCAAAACGAGTCTTACTTCTGCCAGTACGGATCAATGATTTTGATGACATCACTCTGCACTTCAGCCTTTCATCAGATTTTCTGTCCAATCAAATGCTTTCTATAATCTAAAGTGTCCCAGCCCAGTCACTTGAATGTTCACAAATTTACTATTCTCTACATGGTGAGTAGCACATAGTGCACTATATAGGGGATATAGGGAACGATTCAGACAGTGTAAATATACTTTCCATTGAGTCGAATGAAGTCTGGTTTCAGTCTGCTCCGGTCCAGAGACACGATATAGCTGCGTCCGAAATCGCATACGTTCCTAGACGAAAAGCAGTATGTTCAAATTCACAGTAGTGATGATGATACTGATTTCGGACACAGCCGAAAGAACAGAGCGGATCATAGGTGAGTCGCCGAATACCACAAAACGTATAATCAAATCACCCTTTTGAATTCTGCACAGAATGCTGTATTTTAAAGCAGAGGTCTTCAATCCTGCTCCTGGACTGTCCTGCAGAGTTTAGTTCTACCAGAAAGACTCGGGAGAATAAATACTGTAACAATAAATACATTTATTGATAGCCCAGCAAGCAATAAAGTTCTTTGGCGTAGGCCCCGTCCATAGCTCGCAATCCGAGGGTCCGGACTCTGCATTTCCTGCCTGAAGACGAAGGCAGGGGCGCAGCCGACCCCCTGTGAGGTATAGGAAGGGACCATCCTGGTGGTGGTGGGGAGGATGGAGGGGAAGGGACCATCCTGGTGGTGGTGGGGAGGATGGAGGTGAATGAAAGCGTCAGCATCTGCGAACTCAAACATGTGTAAGTACTGGTCTTTTATACCGCAAGTATTAGACATGATTGGATAGATGAGAAGGTAATAAGTGACGTAGCAATTGAGTCTTCCTGGCAGAACTTAACGCTAAAGCTTCCATTTCTTGCTTCAGCACAACTGCCTTTGTATTTTCAAGTGATTCTGAAGAGCTTGATGGGCTGATTCAGGAGTGTGTGATTAGGGTTGGAGCAAGACAGTGGCCCACAGGAGCAGGATTGAAGACCTCTGTTTTAAAGCGATATGGAGGAGAAACGGTTCGAGATTAGGGGGAAACTGCGGCTTTACCAAACTCAACGCTCTGGCCGAGCTGTGATATAAACTAAACGACAGGCTGGCTCATAAGGAGAGGAGCTGTTCGATATGTCCCGCACTGTCTTCCTGTTTCAGTGGAAATTAAGTCAACACATTGAATAATGCTGCAGGTTTCAAGGCACTTCAGTGGGTCTTTAACAAAGTAGATGGAATTCACAACTGTTCGTTTTTTTTTTTATGTTGATTAAATAAACCGATCCACATAATTCCCTTTTGAACAAACCTCATGGAATGTATTAAAGTAATCTGAGCCGATATAAACCATCTTAGTGGTGTGTCCATCTTTCCATCTGTTGTTCTCTGAAATGATCCCCTGTAGCACAGATACAACAGTACATTTCTCCTATAAGTGGTTCATTGTGGTAAAGCGCTAGTATGTGTGGTTATAAATCACCATCATGACTGACAGCAATGAATGATGAATTATGATACCATATGGGCTAATCACGAGAAAATAATATCAGAGCTAAGAGATGAAGACAACAGTACAGGTGAGGATAAGGTTAGATTTTTCAAGTTGCAGTAGGCCTATATTTCCTTTATAACATTGGCGAAACTTGTTGTAACATATTCTGACACAATTAAAGGTGCAGTGTGTAAAAATTTTGAGTAGCCTATCTATTAACAGAAATACAATATGACATCCATAACTATGTGTTCAGTTGTGTATAAAGAACTTACTTAATAAACCGTAATGTTTTTATTACCTTAGAATGAGGCATTTATATCTACATAGGCGCGGGAATCCCCTTCTATGAAGGTCGACATATTGTGACGTCATGTTTCTACCGTAGCCGACAGCGAACAAACAGCGTTACAGAGCGCGTTTTGTCACTACCTTGAAAGAGAAGCCGCAGAAAGCTAAAGAAGATAGCCATAAACACCGTGAGTAGTGACTTTTCCCTTGTCAGTGGTGTAAATATGTAGTTGGATTGTTTCATGTAGCCTAACTTAATTCTTCTCCCCCGCTGTGTTATGGCTTTGCTATGTGGGGAGAAATGTGCTGGTTACGTTCGTGAGACAGCTGATTAGTAGGCTACTCTTGTCATTGACCGTAAAACAGTTACAGGAATCACCAACCCGTCGATCTTGGAAGCATTTTAAGTCGATCGAGTTTCCAAAATGAGAGAAAAAAAGCCTATTGTGTGTAGTAAGTGGTGTCTAGGGGATGCGGAGGCGCGTGCGCTGTTACAATCACGTCATTTTTGCCGCACGCACCTTTGGGCTAATGCGGACCCGTCGAGTATAAACAAGACTTTATGCTTTAACCAGCTCAGCCACAGTAACAGCTCATATTAGCCAGCTAAACTATTACTACCCTGTTAGAAAAAATATATAGTTGCATAGTTTCATGTGGTTCTTCTCCCTCGCTGTATTATGGGTTTGCTATGTGGGGAGAAATGTGCTGGTTACGTTCGTGAGATAATCAGCTGATTACTATTATTATATTATGTATTAAGACCCTTGATCCTCACCTGACTATGGCTTTGTAAACATTATCCATGATGTGGTTTATAATGGACTGTGGTACAGAAACTTGGATTACTCTGGCTGTTCTCTGCTGTCTCAGATGACGATGTTTGTCCCGTTTTAGCCACCGTAGCTTATTCGAAAGGGAGGGGTGAGCAGTGGGCTGAGCCCTTAGTGCAAACTCGCAACCGAACCGCTAGATGTCGCTAAAAATCACACACTGCACCTTTAAAAAACAATCTGTGTATGAGCACAAAAGTTGATGCTGTATAAAGGATGATAATAGGAAATATTACTCAGTGGTGGATAAATAACCAATCATCTCATCTCATTTCACAGTGGAAAGCAAGATAAAAAAGAGAATATGATAGGCCTACATGCAAACTATTACTAAACAGAGTATGAGAGATTTTGACCTGAACACTATTGTAAATCCAGTCCTGGTGCAGATCATTAGTTTTTGAATAACCTTTAAATAAAAACACAATTATACAGAAACATATTAATGGATATGTATTTTTTTAGTTATGTATATCTAGTTAATTTTATTATATATTTGAATATATTCATTTAGTATTTATAAATGTATTTCTGCCTTTTCAGTAGTGGATGTGTTTCAATCTGTCATTAAAGGATGACAGTGTCTTGCATTTCAGAGGAATTTGACAGTTATGGAGAATCTAAGAATATTTTGAAATGGAAAACTTGACCCATGTCATCAAAACCCCCCAACAAACCTCTCAGTTGAAGTAACAGTTGGACGTCAGCTTTCTTTATATTTTGCTTCATTTGAATGGACAACGGGTCAATGTTACAAGATAAAATATATGATAATCACTCATTTTTATCATTGGAGCCTTTGGTATTATGGAGGTATTATGGATCTTATGATTTGAACTTTTTTTACATTTATACTCATGATGCATTTATGATCCATTTAATTCACACATGCTTATAATCCAGAGGCATAGTCCACCCAAAAATTATGTCATGATTTATTCATCCTCATGTTGTTAACTCTGTCTTCTGTGGAAGACAAAAGAGGATATTTTAAAGAGTTAGTAGCAGAACAGTTTCTGTTCCCGTGGACTTCCCTTCAATGGTCAATACAATGGAAGTCAGTGGGAAACGAAACTGTTAATAAATATCTTATTTTTTGTGTGGGTGGACTATCTCTTTAATGATTCAATATTTATTTGTCACATAACATATAAAGTAAACCTGAGCCGTGCAAAAACAGTATATAATAAAACTGACAACAGTAATATTATCCAGCAATATATGATGTCCAAAAAAGAGAGAATGTGGAAAACGCATGTTACATGGCAGCAACAAGACAAAGTGCAATGTGCAAACTGACACTTAATATACATGAATATACTGAGCGAGAGACTTGTGAGTGATACAAGCATGTCCACGTAAAGGAGTCTAGCCTGAGGAAGAAGCTCCTCAGACTATGAAAGCCTTTAGATGGCAGCAGACTGAACAGACAGTTATCGGAGTTGGAGTCCTTGATTTTAACAGCTGTATTTCTGCATGGGCTGAGATAGATGTCATACAGAGAGGGGAGAGCAGACCCAGTGATGTACCCAGATAAGTGCACTATTCTCTGCAGAGCTTTACAGTCCTGATCAGTGCAGTTCCCATTCCACACTGAAATACACTGAGTTGGTATGCTTTTTTTTCAGGATTGCTTGTGAGACTCTGAATTTCCTCAGCTGTCGTAGATGGTACATTCGTTGTCTGGTTTTATTCACCTGGAAACGTGGCTTGCACATGTACAGACCAGGTCAAGTTCTCAGAGATGTTTATTCCAAGATATTTGAAGCTGCTCACCCTCTCTACGGGGTCCCGCCAATCAAGAGTGGAGAGTTCTCTGCTGATGGGGAATCCATTACAGATGCATTTAGCTATAGCACAGATTTCTTTGATGGAGTCCTTATCAAGATGAAGATCGTCTTGTTTTCACACATAGCCTACTGTATACAGTACGCACAGTAAAAGTGCTTTGGAGATTTCAATCTCTGTTTCTCTTTCAGACACTGCTTACTTTCATCCAGCCTTTTCTCTGTATTATGACTGTATTTAATCATATTTAAGATGAATTATCAAAGAAATAGTTCAACCATATAGGAAAATCCTTGTGTTATTACGAATCAGAATTACTTTATCTCTTCTCAATATAATGATACTTTTGCTTCCGAGTACTTTTTGAGATTAAAAAAAGAGCCAGTCCCCATTGACTGTAATTGAATGGATAAAAAGAGATCAGCATAGGCTACTAATATTTTGCCGATTATAAATTTCGTTTTTGGGTGAAACATTTCTCTACATATGTAGTACATACTAATTAATTGTGTTACAGTAATAGAAAGTTCGCCCTCTAGTGAAGAACAGCACCTAATGCACAGAGTAGGTCATGCAATTTATCAGCCAAATAAAGTCTCAAACAGTGTTTATTTGGCTAGCAACTAAACAAATGAAACATGTTATGGGATAGATTCACAGGCAAAGACATAAACAGAAATAAACATGAAGCAAGTAACAACTTTGCATACTGTACGTACACACACATCCCCAAACAAGACGTTAAAAAAAGGGTAATATTGGGAAGTTATATCCTAGCTAGGTATATTAATGTACACTGAAAAAAATTATTTTTTGGTAAGGTAAATACTACTGAAAAAAACCCAATGTAATTTACAAGAAAAAGTTAGTTCAGGCAAGAATAAAAAAAAACTAAGTAAATTCCATATCAGTACTTAATTCAAGCGAGTAGAAATGAAAGCGTAAATATCCACTCAATAAAATTAAGTAAAAATTACTCAACTTTTCTGATACTGGGGTTCCCATCATGCACTGGACCTTGAATAATTAATGAGGTTCATTTTTCACTGGTTTCCAGCTGTATTTACAATGTTTTATTATTGCTTTTGTTGTCAGGATTTGTAACTTGCCATTTTGTGACATTTCGAGTAAATGTTCTGCTCAAAATGACACATTCAAACACAAACGATCCATCAAATGTTACCGTCATTGTGTATTGTCTACCAAGTATTGAGGTCTTTGCATTCACATCATGCTTATCATCTGACATGATGAAGTATTAATTACTTAGATACTCTAAGTAAAACACATACTATAAATGACTGGTATAATTCAATAAAATTGTTTGAGTGAAATGTAATGCAAAGGAAATTTCAACTAAATCGATATTAATCAACCTTTTACTAGCCAAGTTAAAATTACTTATTTTCTTTGTTACTTTCACTTAACTAGGTTAAGTAAAGTTTACTAAATTCCGTAAATTTTAACTTAAAGATTTCTAATTAAAGCTACTGATAAATATGTTTAGGTTTTTACTTGGCAAATCTTTGTAAAATTACTAGCATTTTCTGAGTGGAAAAAGTTGCCTAGCTTTTTTCAAGTAAATCCTACTCCAAATTTTTTTCAGTGTAACTATTGGCTGCAAGCATCTATAAAAGACTTCATAACATTACACACTCTGACAGTTCCATGTAATTGTATCAGAAACATTGTAGCCTACTTTAGGCCTATAGGCTCCTGAATAAAATAACAACATTGTTATACAAACCAAGGATACTATCCATGTGACATAGTAGGCTACTGACATGGACATGGTGACTAGGCCTACACCATCCGAATGTAATTAAAAAACCGCAATACCATGATAATTTTAGTGTTTTAGTGTAGGCTACTGTCAGTGTTTTGGTAGCTGTGAGAAAATGTAGGCTAGTTCACAATTAGTTTTCTGATTAGTTGTGATATCTAAACAGGAGGAAATACAGGAGACAGGACATGATTGCTGAAATATTGTGAGGGTAAAATAATTCTTCCTCGGGAATCTATCTGGACAGACAAGGATAAGGATAAGGATTTATCAGTCAAGTTTTCCAGTGAACGCTTTTGTAAACGGAGGAGATTTTTCTCTTTTCCCCAGGAGATGGCGCACTAGGGTGGGTTGACCGAGGAGGTTATGCCGAACGTCACATGAACAAACAGGAACAGTTCTGTCTATGGAAAAGATCGAGGTCTCATTGCATCCGCTTGTCTGATAAAGTACGAACTGATTATATGGACTTTTAAGGTAATCAGCTAGCTAGTTCTTTTTATTGTTGTTGTTTTATTTGATTTAGACATCTAAATGTTAGTGATAAGGAGGAAAAAAAAACCTTTCAGATATCAGACCTCGGTTATTCTCATCAAACTAACGGTCCCGAACCATAGACTTATGCAATATTGATACTTGTTTGATTCTAATTTTACAATATTAAACTAATTCATTTAGTTTACTACTAAATCTTTTTTTTTCTAATTTATTTATTTGCTTGTTTGTTTGGACATATACAACTTTATTTATTAGTCATTCATTAAATGTACTTTTGCAAAACAAAAAATTAGATTCATATTTTTTTTTGACTACCAAAATGTTTTATTGTCAGTGTAAGCATTGGGGGTTTTGGTTGTTTGCAATGCATTAAACCGAAATGAATACATATAATTAACAAGTGTTTCCCCCCAGTTTTTTTTAGAAGTAGGACTACATAATAACCATATTTCACAGACAATATGAGTAGTTAATATACATACTAGAAAGATGCATTAAAATCACTCTTAGGTTCAACTGATTGCATTTAATGTAAAAAAAAATTTAATTTAAATTAAAATGCAAAATTATTCTGTACACTGCATCACACTAGTGTGCTTTAATGTTTATCCAGGAAATTTGTTTTGAAATGCTTTTATTTTGAACAAAATGGAACAAAGTCACACTTGTGGAGCTCCTGGTCAAAAATGAACAGCCTACAAAAAGTACCTTTTGAATCTCTCATTATGCTATATTATCACCAAATATTAATTGGATTCAATCTTTTTGTCAACTTGTTTTCCTTAAATTTGTTTTAAAAAGTTTTGTTTATTTTTTAAACTGACTGATTATAGGCCTCATTGATCTGAGCTTATATTGGTCAAAAATGACCATCCGTTGAAAATGAATGGGGAGATCGAAAATACATCAGACAATATGTTTTTAAATAAGACACACATTTAGGCTGCGTTTACACTTGGCATTAACATGCGACCTGTATCTGGATGTTGTCCACATACACATTGAAAAGACAAGTGTAAACGCGTTTCTGATCGGAATGTTATCCGATCAGCGTGTCCTGGTTCAGAGGTAGTCGAGGACGCATTTTGATCGGATCTCAGTGTAATGTAAACGCAATCCAGCCATCGGCTGCGTCCCGATTCGCCTACTTATACTACGCCCTAAAAGTATATACTCTTTTTGTGAAGAAAAAGTACATACTTTTGAGTGTGTAGCAAAAGAGTAGGCAAGCTTTGGGACATACTACTCCGTCATCTTTAACGGACAGCTCTGTCGCGTGCGCCGTCACCGTAAACTGGCCTGTCAATCATCTTGTCACAGTTAAAATCCTCCATTCAATCTAATTTAATTTCCTACCGTTTCTGAGAGAAGTGTAATAGCTCTTTCATCTGCCCGTCGCGAGTCTTTCATGCGGAGACTCTCCTCAT
Organism: Semotilus atromaculatus; assembly: GCA_031834385.1. Taxonomy (NCBI): domain Eukaryota; kingdom Metazoa; phylum Chordata; class Actinopteri; order Cypriniformes; family Leuciscidae; genus Semotilus; species Semotilus atromaculatus. The sequence continues at coordinate 7,785,889 of JAULUF010000084.1, forward strand.
GTGTTTGCAATTTGAATGTAATGATGCATTTAAAAGTTAATGGTTAAACGTATCTTTACAAAAGTTCACAATGCTGATGCAGATGCAATATAATGTAGACAACATTGAATAAATACATTTTCGTCAGGTTAGATACTGGTAATTAATCACTCAAACCCCTTTATCTAAACCTCTCTACATAACCACCGGACTCGCGCGTCCTCCATGTCTGTAGTTTTTCAACACTTTTCACTCGTGTTTGTAGTTCTAATCGAATCCTCGTCCAACGCGCGATGGGTTGTGGGCAATATTAGCCGTTAGAGTGCGCATCGATCTACACTTCGGATTCTGACCGGATATAGTAGACCATCCGGGTATCTTTGGAACACTCATTTCAACATACTACGATTTGAGACGCACTAATTCTACTTTCGAATACTATTTAGGACGGATAGTATGCGAATTGGGACGCAGCAATCGTGTCTGCATTCACAGGTGCACGTCATTTAAATCCCCGCTCAGTCTCCACGTGCTGTCAGAAAATAATGACCAGACGCAGTTTAGACAATAAATTAAACACATTTGAACCTTACAAATAAACGTCAATATTTAAAACACTGTGTGTGTAATTTTTTTCATTTTAATTGTGCAACATTATCTGAACGAGGCGATCGCCTGTACAATCACAGCTGCGAGTCATGAGATCTTAATGAAGAGCGTGCGCTGCTTTGCCAGAGGAATAATGGGAATACACTTTTTATTTTGTAATGTTTTAAATGTTGAATGTTTTTGTTGTTTCAGCATGTTTATAATCTCACATTTCTGTTAATATAGCCATTGCACGCGATAACCTTAAACCCCGCGATGATCGATGATGTGACTTGTTTAACATGATCAACCCAGATATTTTTTTGTATGATCAGCTCTGAAATATTCCTTCATTCAAAAAACGTAATTTGATATAAGACTGGAGATTGCATAGCAAAGTACATTGGGCCATTGCTTAATTTGTATCATCTTTACTCTTAATTTGGCTACTGAGCTAATTTAAATATTATGCAAAAACAGAAATCCGATTGGTTATCCAGATACAGAGGCTACTTAATATGAACAAATGTAAACGCACCGTGTCCTGACTGGCTAATGATCCGATCTGCTTGATCGGATCACGGTGATCGCATGTTAATGCCAAGTGTAAACGCAGCCTTACGCCGGGTTCACACCGGACGCGGAAGCGGCGCGGAACGGAAAATCACGCGCGGTCCGGCGCCTGCCTGTTCACACCAGACGCATAGGCCTATTCTTCGCGGAGGTCGACAAGCGCTTCTGCTCAGTTGTTGTTTATTCAGAGCTATTTTTTTTTTACTTCATGGATAAGTAAATAACCTCATAATATAAAATACACCATGTTTCTGTAACCAAGAAGTTTGTACACGTCTTTTATTATTAATCCGTTGTCGAGACACACACGCAGCCAGAGAGAGAATATGGTAGACAGTCATCATAGTAGTGTATATATACCGTTGAAATATACATCCTAAATATACATCCGTTGTTTCCCTGTTTGTTTGTGTGTTCGCATTTGTCACTCGCGGTATTTTAATTTGAAAATTGCTTTTATTTTGACAATTGACCGGATGGTCGAGTGTGTCTTGGTGCAACTTCCTTCCGGAATTGACGCGGATCCCTCGCGGCTCGCGGAAAAAATAGACCAGACGCCGAAACTGGCGCTTCACGGCGCGGGCCGGCTGCGCCGCGCCGCTCCGCGTCTGGTGTGAACGACACCATAGGTTAACATGGGCGCCGAAAGGAAGCGGCCTCCGTTCCGTGCCGCTTCCGCGTCGCTTCAGCGTCCGGTGTGAACGTTACGTGCGTTACGCCGGGTTCACACCGGACGCTGAAGCGACGCGGAACGGAGGCCGCTTCCTTGCGGCGCCCATGTTAACCTATGGTGTCGTTCACACCAGACGCGGAGCGGCGCGAAAGCTATTTTTTCACTACTATGATGACTGTCTACCATATTCTCTCTCTGGCTGCGTGTGTGTCTCGACAACGGATTAATAAAAGAAGCGTACAAACTTCTTGGTTACAGAAACATGGTGTATTTATATTATGAGGTTATTTACTTATCCATGAAGTAAAAAAAAAATAGCTCTGAATAAACAACAACTGAGCAGAAGCGCTTGTCGACCTCCGCGAAGAATACGCGTCTGGTGTGAACAGGCAGGCGCCGGACCGCGTGTGATTTTCCGTTCCGCGTCGCTTCAGCGTCCGGTGTGAACCCGGCGTAAGTGTTCAGGAGCATCAGGTTCATGTTCACATAATTACATGTGTGCTTGCAAAGATAAAGGACTCGGACATGTGCATGCATGGATACATGCACACTCTCACTACCGCACACACACACACACACACACACACATTCGAGTGTTACAGGCTTTCTTTTTCACAGATCACTTTATCTTTAACTTTATCGTCAGATCAATGAGGCGTACAATCAATCAGTTTCAAAAACAAATACGAAACCTGTCCTAATTGAAACAAAACAAGCTGACAAAAAGATTGAATCCAATATTTGATATAGCATAACAAGCAATTTACAAGAAATGTTTTTTTGAAAGGCGTCATTTTGACTGGGAACTCCACAAGTGTGACTTTGTTCCATTTTGTTAAAAATAAAAGCATTTCAAAACAAACTTCCTGGTTAAATATTAAAGCACACTATAGTGTGATATTCCCAATATTGACAAATTTATCCACAAATCAGGCTTTTATTAGTCAAACACTGAGTTGCATCAATGAGGCCTAGGCCTACGATCAATCAGTTCCAAAAAGAAATACAAAACCTGTGCCAATTAACAGACGAGTTGAAAAAAGATTGAAGCCAAAATTTGGTGATAATATAGCATAACAAACAATTTGCAAGCAATTTTTAAAAGGTCATCCATTTTTAAAGGAGAACACAAAAGGTGTAACAGGGTTCTCAACAAACTACAAGGTTTAAGTTCCGCTTTATTGACTATTTAAGGCGATCTAGTAAGAGTCTTGAATATATTCTCTCAGACACAAGCAGTGAGAGTTGAAGATCGACTGTGACAATGGAGACACAAAGGATCCTCATGAGGAGTTTGGCTGTTGTGCTTTTTGCATCTGTGATCTGGACTATAACAGGTAAAGTGCTTAAATCTGATTGTATATTATTATAACTGATGGAACGGTGCAGAATATTGAGGTTTACTTTGTTCTTCAGGTTCAGCAGATCCTATTAAGGAGATCACATGCTGTACTGCCGTCTCCAGTCGATCTCGAGAACAGTTTACTGATCCTATCATCGGTTTCAGGGTGCTAAAACCAAGTCCTCCATGTGTGAAGGCCGTCATGTAAGAATCACAGTTCTTTTCTAACATGTCATGATTAGAGATCAACAGCATCTGATGCTAGATTTCGGTTTTCACTTTTTCATTCTCTTTAACAGCGTTGAGACTGAAAGAGGAAAGTTCTGCTTTAATTGGAGACTAAGATGGGTGCAGGAGGAAGCTAAGAAGTTTTTGTAAGTTAAAACCAACAAGTGTGGTGAAACATACCTGACTTTGTAACAAAATAATCTTATAAAGTGTTGCGTATTTAGTACAGTAATTCAGTAATACAGTATTCTTGTATTAACATTGTTTTTGTTTTTTTTACAGCAGAGATCAAATAAACAAAGCCTGACTTCCACTCCACCACCAGACTCATCTATTAGTGAACACACTCCTGTGGAAGGATCTTCACAATAAACTGACAGATCATGAATCATGAATGTCTAAAAGCAAACTCATAATGAGAACACATTAGAAATTCCTTTATTTCCTTTATAACTCCTTGATATGAATCATCTCGTTTTCGAGGGGGTCCACACACAGCGTATAACAGTCACTACATTTCAAAAACACAACAAAAACAAAACAAAATACAAATAACAATACAAAAAAACTATTTTTACAGTTTTAGAGATTTCACTGTTTTATTTTATAACCATTATATTTATGTTTATAAACATTTAGGGGTTTGTTTTATAAACATAAAATGCATGTGTATTGTAATTTCCATCTGTTGTTCTCTGAAATGATCACACGCGTTCTGGACCGGCTGTGGAGATACAACAGGACATTTCTCCCATTAGTGGTTCACTGTGGTAAAGCGCTGTGTGTGGTTTTTGTCTCCCACCAATAAGATGCCTAAAATGGTTGTCTGGTGTAAAGATAAATAAAATAATATATATATTTGGAATTTAAATATCACAGGCACTGCACTTTTTCCACACAGAACCTGCCGGTTTTGGGAAGATGAATTTAATGATCCAATTTTGTGGAAAGGTTACTTTAGAACAATTTATAGAACTACAATTGATTCTTATTCTAGAATATTTCAACTTAAAATCTTTTATAGAATTATTGCAACAACAAAATCCTTGTTCAAATGGCAGATAGAAAAGGATCCCTGTTGCAGGTTCTGTGGGGATGAGGAGGAGGACTTGATGCATTTGTTTTATTCTTGCCCATACGTGGCTAAGTTTTGGGTCAGTTATGGTTAAGGTCTGTGGTTTTGTTCTACGAATCACACCTCACACATGTATAAAAAACTTCAAGAATAGAGTTTATCATCAGTATATGCTGGAAACAATTATAGAAACAAATAATAATAGAATAACTGAGCATGAAAAGAAATGGAATATCTGCTTACTTGAGTTAGAGATATAGATATAGGGTATTTTTGTAAAGGTGTGCCATGTGTTATGTCATAAATGTTTTGCTAATTGTATTTTGTTTATAGATTTTTGATCAGTATTATTGATTTTCTTTTTGTTTGTTTGCTTTGTGCTTCTTTTTTATTTTTAGTCTGCTTTCCTGTCACGAATGTGTGGATGATTGTAGTTGTGATTGCGATATGAATGCATGGGGGAGTGATTGGGGTGGGAGGTTTGAAGCTTGTCTTGTTATTTATTATGTAAACAAGTAATTAAAAAAAAGTTTTACTTCATTTCAGTTTGGTTTGTCTACACTTTTTTTTTTAGAAGTCTTGCTTTTTTAACTGTTAGTAAATCTCATTAACATTACAAATACAAAACTTTCAGTCAGAAAGAGGTGCTTTATGATGCCATATAATCACAAGAAAATCATTTGTTTGAGTTTGAATTCAATAACTTCCTAATGTGTGTGAGCGCAAGACATTTTGAAATTATAATTTAACAAATACTATTCAGTGGTGTATAAATAACTTCAGCCAGTGTCAAATCCTCACGTCTCATCATAAAATGACTGAACTTTATTTCACCCTGGAAAGCAAGAAAAAAGGGAATGTGATCAGCTGAAGGGTAACAATCAGAGTCAGAATGAGCTTTATTCACCAATAATGCACAATCACACAAGGATTTTTTTCCAGGAACTCTTATACATGTATACATTTATGATACAAGAACAGAAAGAACATTTAATGATGGTATAGTGTTGGGTAATGCATTACTCTAAGGGATTACTCTTAGTTTTTCAGAAATTTTATTATAGTTACTGATGTAATTGCATCAAATACTGTAGTATAGTACAGTAATCTAATTACTTTGTTGAAGATGTAATCAGTAGTTAGTATTTAATTGCTGAATCAATATTGAAATTAGCAAAAAATAATCAATAGATTAACGTTACACTATGATGTTGATGTTATCAACACTGAAAAAAATAAAAAAATCTTTATGGTTTGATCAATGTTACAATGTGATGATTCTAAATCACTTTTGTTGAAATGATGTAAGACAGATTTTCAAAAACCTGAACCGTTGGACCACCTGCAGTTATAACATCAGACTTCTGAAGCCATCTTATTTTTAAAGGTTGAAATGCTTTTCTCCCCCTTTCTTTTTAAAATTTTTGTCATTGATAGATTGAATAAAATAATTTGACTCAACTGCTGGAAAGGTGTCATTTTTTTAAAGGTTTTCCCCAAACTTTGAAATGGTCAGGAATTTTTTTACGCAGCATTGTGTATAGCTGAAATATTAATGCTTTTCCAACATTAACTTGGTACATTCGATGGCAACATTGTTTGACAGTTGTATTTTCAGTACTACCTCTTTTCCTAAATCTGAAAAAGAAACCATGATGTTAAAGAACAAGTCAATTCAGTTTTGTCATACTGACGGTCAAGAATGTTAATATACTTATATGATTAACTTTTTTTAAAACGTTGCTGAACACAAAATATTCTAACTACAATCGTTAAAATCTGTTTATTTTTCTAAAAATCGTTTAATTTTTCAATATCAAACGAAAGCACTATGGCAGGGGTGTCTGATTTTATCTCCAGTTTTAATTAAACACACCTAGGCAGCTAATTGAGGTCATCAGGGTCAATGAAAACGTCCAGACAGGTGTGTTAGAGCTAAACTCTTCATGAAGAGGAACAAACACCTCAGAGCTATAGCCATTAACTATACCTCAGTTCATTTTCTGTGAAGCTACATAGCATTCAAGTAACAAGTTTATCTTGCAGAATGATAGAGCTTAGGTTTTTTCAATGTAAATTTATATTAGGGGATAGTTCAGCCCGAAATTAAAATTATGTTACTTATTCACCGTCATTTGTTCCAAACCTGTATGAATTAATTTCTTCTGCTTCACACAAAAGAATATAGAGTGAAGAATGTCGGTAACCAGACAGTTGATGGTGGCCATTGATTTTCATAGTATGAAAAAAATACCACGGTCAATGTCTACCATCAACTTTATTAAAGCAAGATGCATTTTTATTTTAATGTAGAAAAATAGATGCTTTATTCAAACACTTACTTTCATAGTATTCAACAATAACTTTCTAATGTAAATAATTACAGTCAGTAACAACACAAATAAAATGCAAATCAGCATAATGATGGTTTGGATCAAAACTCAACATTGTATCAATGTCACCATGGTATCTGGGATACTTAATGAGATTGGTATCGTGATGGATTTTCTCCTAAACCTAAGACTAACTACCCTACCAATAATTCTTATACACTAGCGTGTCCACTATATTGACATTAGCTGAGTTCACACCTCCGCGAGTCTCCCAGTCGACTACAGGTTCAGCTCCCTACCTATACTTCAGTGAGTCTACAAAATCGACTACAGCATCCGTCTGATCCTTTAATCCAGCAAGTCTACAAATCGACTATACAGCCGAGTCTAATCCTATAATTCTAATTTACTAGTATTCTTTCTCACTATAACTAACTTACTTCCTTCTCTAAACGGACCTGCTGTGCAGCAGTAATATCAGACAGACTACAGCAAATGTCCTTCAAATGCCTTTAATTACGGCCAGGAGAGTTCTCAAGCAATACTCAGAGAATCTCCCAAGTAAAAACAAGGCCGGTGGATCTCAGACAATTTGTATTGAGAATCCCACCGAAAACACGGATACAACAGTTTTTATAGAATAGGGAGTATGGCATAATGACATTAATTTCATTGGTTCTCCACTGTTTTCTTAGGTATAGATGAGATTTTGGTTTAACGATTTCTTCATTGTTAATCTCAAGTTCTAGCTCATCTAGTTTCATTTCCCATATTTGTTATTTATACACACAGTCAGGGGTTTGACACACACACATTCATCTAAAGTACAGGATGTCTTTAGTACATTGTTTCAGAGATTTAGCATGTTAAATCAGGTCAAATTTTTATATTCAGTTTAAATTTCCACCACAGTTCCCCTCTCTGGCCGTAATCAAACACGGCCATATTCAATTTAATTATTCTAATCAATTGTCCATACCGGCATGATTTACCTGCTCTATCGAATCATCCCATTATAAGTCAGTGACTATAATACCACCTGTTATCTCTAATCATTTCCATCAACATCTTTTACTCTAGTAGATCTTCAGTCAAGTTTGAGTATTGTCTTTTGCTATCTTTCGAATCATATTGATCTATTATGCCTTTAACAGGCCGATACTGTTGTTAACCATTTTCTTAAACATAATTTGTTAGCTTTTAATTCAAGCAGGTGATTGTTTTACTTAATCAGATCTATTTAAGGATCTGTGTAATAAAATCTAACCAGAAACGTTTTATAATCTTTCATTTTATCCTTAACACAAATATCAGAAATTTTATTATTTTGTTTCAAACAATGTCATTTAAAATGAACTCTGTTTAACCCAGCTCTTGCCATGTGAATAGCCTTAGCTGCTGATATGCCATTTAATCTTTAACTATTTATCTTCCAACAATCCTATTTTTCCAGAATTGACTGATGGACATATCATGTCCTGCCTCTATTTGTTGGCAATGCGGAATAGTTCATAATGGATCCATTGATCCAGATCTTTGAATCTGTAAATTTGAATTAAGAAAGCTTTTCAGAATTTTTTCTGTTTGAGCAAATACTCTATTTTGCTGAAATGTCTAAACTGATTAGACACATTTTTAGTTGAACTTTAACATGTATGAGAAAGATTTCTCTTGCTCTAGGTTTCAACTGTGTCCCCTACATAATTTGTTTTAACACATTGAAGACCTTTCTCAACAAAACAATAACAAAACAATATTTCATTTCTGGAAGCCAGGCTAAATAAGCAAGCACTGTTGCTGTATTCCTAGCCTAGACCCGCAGTCACCTCTCAGATATCAAATACAGACATTAGACAATACATGAACGGAACATTTAAGTAATCACACTGGTAACTTCTTTAACTAATAATAATCCGGAAATTAAATATGTTTCCCAAAATCAATCCCCTTTTAAAAATGTTTTTCTTTATTTTAGCAAATGGAAACACCTAAAATTTAATGTAGTCATTAATTAATCGCTATAGAAATTTACCCAATTATCTATTCTGACCTAGTCCGGCAAAGAAACTTATCACCCATTCTCTCTTAGTAGAAAACAACTATTGCTATTTCATTTTAACATCTAAGATTGTAATGTCTGCATTAAGATTTTAAAACCCTCAAGTTTCTTCAAAAATAGTCCCTAGCTTATTATTATTTTTACAGTAATGTGCCTAGTTAGAGTCCCTATACTCTACAGAATTAAGAGATTTTCCTCTTTTCAATTTACATGTACCTGAAATATTCTCAAATTAATCAGTAATTGTTCAAATCTCACCCCTATGTCAATTCTCGGTCCTACAGTTTGATTGAACCAAATAAAACATCAATAAACATCCCACAAATAAGTTTAAACTATTAGTTCGTGCAAATCGTCCTCCCAGGTGTGTTGGTTTGTTCTTTGCCTGTTCATCCTGCCACAGATCATCCCGCACCTTTGTCATATCGTCTGTATTATAGTATTTTTTAGATGGAACTCCCATCCTCATCATAATCTGGAATGAAAGTACAACATTCTTTTCCAAGTTTAACACAAACTCCCCCTTCCTCCGCAATAATTCTATCCAATACCATTCTGTTCTCCAGAGTCATTTGTCTGAGGGCCCCCACTTCCTCTTTTCAAGAGTTCTAAATACAATTGTGTCTCATTTGCAAATTGGAATAATTCATAATGGATTCTATTAATCCAGTTCATTTAGTCAGTTACGGCATTATGGATAAGGAAAGCCTTCCAAAACTGAGATGTTTGGGAAATTACACGGCTTTCCTCATAACAAATTTAACCCATAGTGATTTTCGTCGGTGTCAGATGAGTAGTCATGATGAACAGGCAAAACTTCCCTTCTCTTTCTACCCTGGTCATATCCTGGAGGAAATTCAGGAAAAAACAGATACAGCAATATGATCAAAAGCAACACTTATGAGTATAATAACACACATGCTGCACTTGAACACTCTGTTAGACCACATTTGCTCCCAGGTGTGCTGGTCGTCGCGTTGGCCCCATTCACGTTCCATCTTCGCCACTATGATTCTTTGCGAACCGTTGCGTGGGCTTTCCCTCGTTTGCAAGGGAGGTATACGTTAGCACGTCCTTTATCCCCCACTTCACACTGTGCGTTGTTGTTGGCGTCGGCGTTTGGGGTTGCTTAGGGCTCCTGGTTGGTGTGAGATGCTTGCATAGAGGTGTCACCGCACCCCAGATAGGACCTTGTTTGTGGAGTGAGCCATTTCCTGGCTGCTTTGACCTGTTAAGGGAGACCTTAACTATTTTTGTTAGTGACAACATCTATTAACATAATCTGCTTGTCTCGCCAGTCGTCCTTTCTGATGAGACCTGTGAAATTTCATGTTAAACAGTAACAAGACAATATTTCTACATTTGGAACAGAATAAGTTCTGTTCGATAGGATCCTTCATGACATCCTGTAAAAGGAAGAAGTTAAGGATGGGGTGGACAGGACAAGCTTACTTGCTCTCTGCCTTCCCAAAGTTATACCAAAACTGGGGCCAAATCCAGCCCCAGTTTTAACTGATTTGTGATTAATTCCCACTTCTGCTATTGAACTTCCTGTTGTTTGGCTGCTGGACTGGTCCTATTAAAAGCAGATTCAAAGTGCTAGTTTAAGAAATATGAAGAATTGCTGAAACCAGTGGATAATCAAAGACAATAATCAAGTTAATATGATAATTAACTAAATTTGAAACGTTCTCTGTAGTGATCTAAAATGCAGCACCTGGCTCACAAGTGAGGGGATGGAAGTCTTTCTTTTCTGTGTGGATTGTCGTTCAATTGAATTGTTGGGCTGATACGTTTGATCATCAGACTGCGCGGTCTGGCTTTTGATCCACCCTGGCACAAAATTCTACAATGCATGGAAAAATTGCCTTTAGGAAAAGTCTCAAGTGAATTGTCACCTCAAGTGAACTGTTCTGAGTTGACCCCTCAGAAGTGTCCACTTCCTCTTTCGGGAGCTGGGGAGCTGAGGAGCTGAGGGCACCACTTCCTCTTTCTCTCTCTCCAGTCATCCAATTTGTCAAGGCAGTCTGAAATCTTGAACACTCAGAGAACCGCAAAACTCTAATTAAACTTTATCTCATCTGGTTATCAACACACCAGTACCTCATTTTATCAAAAAGCGTACTTCATTGCGGGGAAAAAAGCAAGCATTTCTTCGTTGCAAAGACGCAGGAAAAAAGCAAGAAAACTACTCTTCAGAACACAGTGTATAATGTAAAGAGAAATTTTGTTTTGTCTTTTCTCTATGCTACAAGAAACCAAAATACAATGACTTTAAGTTGTCTGATATGTGCCTTTTCAAATCACAATTTCTATTTTAACTTGGTCACCCAATCTCATTCTCATACTATGCACCATGCATAAAAATAACACTTTACAATAAGGTTCATTGGTTAACATTAGTTAACTACATTAGTTAGCATGAACTAATAATGACCTGCACTTATACAGCATTTGTTAATCTTTGTTAATGTTAATTTCAACATTTACTAATACATTATTAAAATCTTGTTAACATTAGTTAATGCACTGTGAACTAACATGAACAAACAATGAATGACTGTATTCTTATTAACTAACGTTAACAAAGATTAACAAATGCAATGTAGTCATGTTAGTTAATACATTAACTAATGTTAACTAATGAACCTTATTGTAAAGTGTTACCAAATTATCTTAGCCAACATAATGACTCTTAGAATCTCTGCAATGGATACATTTTTCCACACTGTCTCCAAATTCTAGACACCTTCAGATAGAAAGTTTGGCAATTCTCACAAATGTTCTCTCCGTTTGTCATGGCCGTTGAGCCGGGTTATGACAAATTGGAGCCCCAATTTGTCATAACCTGGCTCAACGGCCATGACAAATACGGAGAGGACACGGAGAATCAGTCTTTATATTAGCCTGATGTCAGAATATAGCCTAAACTCGCAATTGCAAGTTTATTTCTCGCAATTGTGAGTTTTTGGATGAACTTTCACTGATGATCCTTCAGTGACAAGCATTAAAACACTGTAACAAGATGAATAATTGTGATTTCATGACAAAATGTTTTGATGGAAATCATGATCTGGATCAGTGTGATCATTTGCATTTAAAGGTGCCCTAGAAATTGAATTTATCTTGGCATAGTTAAATAACAAGAGTTCAGTACATGGACATGACATACAGTGAGTCTCAAACACCATTGTTTTCTCCTCCTTATTTAAATCTCCTTTTTGAAAAACACCCCTGAAAAATAGGCGAATCTCCACATAACACCGACTGTGACGCAACAGTCGGGATCATTAATATGTAGCTACGCCTCAAACACTCATGTGCTACACAGTTCTCTGTTTTTTGTTCTTGATTCAACGTGAAAAACCTATCATTGTAAAATTATACGGTTACATTATAATAATTTACATGTTTTTACCATGTTAAAAATAAAATTGTGATTGCTGACGTTATGAGTTTAGGTGGAAGTTCTAGCATAGGCCTATAGGCTACGTGACAGTTAAGTTCTTACTGAAAATAAACTTACCACTCAGAAGCGTCCATTTACAATCTTAAAACAACTGGTTGGTTCAAAAATGTACGGTTGAACGCCTAATCTCTCCATTGTCACGCTGGACCTGTTTGCTGTCACTGTGAGCTACTGTAATGAGCCCGCAGTGAAACAGCCAATCAGAGCAGAACTCCTCATTACTATTCATGACCTTTTCAAATAAGGTAAAACCAGACCATTTCATTCTAGGGACAATTTCTAGAGTTGAAAATGGACCTGATAAACCATATCTGGACATTTAAATGCCCATTTAATGTCTGTCTGACATTTAAATATTAGAGACAAAATTAAAATATTATTTCAACACATTCTAGGGCACCTTTAATAATTTAACATGCTTTTATCCAAAGCTTACAATTAAGGAACATCACAATGTTATCATAAGTAGCCCAATTTTTCCTGCTGTGTCAGGAAAAATGTCAACCAGGTATTCCTAAAACAGAGATCACACCCTACTCCCATTTAATACATCAGATAATTTTACTGCCAATAAATTTACTGAGTCTCAATCAGTAAGTATACGTTTACTGAGTTTACTCTCAAACTATACTGAATCCACATGAAACAAAACGATGAAATCATCCACAAAAATAAATGTGCTTGCAAAGGACAGGGTGTAGCCCAAGTTCCGCTTTATTGACTATTTAAGGCGATCTAGTAAGAGTCTTGAATATATTCTCTCAGACACAAGCAGTGAGAGTTGAAGATCGACTGTGACAATGGAGACACAAAGGATCCTCATGAGGAGTTTGGCTGTTGTGCTTTTTGCATCTGTGATCTGGACTATAACAGGTAAAGTGCTTAAATCTGATTGTATATTATTATAACTGATGGAACGGTGCAGAATATTGAGGTTTACCTTTTTCTTCAGTTTCAGCAGACAGCGTTGCTAAGGTGAAAACATGCTGTAAAACCGTCTCCAGTCAATCTCGAGAACAGTTTACTGATCCTATCATCGGTGTCAGGATGCAAAAACCAGATCCTCCATGTGTGAAGGCCATCATGTAAGAATCACAGTTCTTTTCTAACATGTCATGATTAGAGATCAACAGCATCTGATGCTAGATTTCTGTTTTAACTTTTTCATTCTCTTTAACAGCGTTGAGACTGAAAAAGGAGATTTCTGCCTTGACTGGAAACTACCATGGGTGAGGGAGGAAGCTAAGAAGTTTTTGTAAGTTAAAACAAACAAGTGTGGTGAAATCTGAATCTGAAATCTGAAACTGTTTATAAACTGCATGTTCACATATTTCGTATAGTGTTCTACACCATTTTTACTGGTGCTTTTGAAGTACCACTCGCAGTTTCTTCAGAAAATGTAGAGAAATGTATAGAAATTTTTTCATTTCTTTTTTGCAGCAGAGCTCAAAGAAATCACCAGCTGAGCATCTGATCCAGCTCCTGACTTCCATGTCTCCCGTGTCATCTATATCACCCATGTCATATATGCATCTATGTCATCCATTAGAAATTTTAATCTATAAAGAGTAGGCCTAACTGGTAAGAAGGGTGACTCAAGCATTTGTATAAGAAAAACATGGAAATGTTTGATGTGCGCTGAAACAAAAAAAATAAACTGATCAGCAATTACTGGTTTTGCTTGTGCTTGCTGATTCTGAGCATGCCAGAATATATATATATATATATATATATATATATATATAGCCTAATGTAGGCTGTATACAGTAGCCTATATATATTTCCAGAACTAACATTTAAAGTGTTCAATAAAACATTTTGTGTTTTGCATTTTGTTGTTTTGCACTTCTGTTTTGGTTCCGTACTACTTACCCTAGTGTTCTTGACTCAAAAAAAGCCCTTTATGCCAAAAGGTTCTATACAAAAATAAATGTTATAAATGATTGCATAATACTTTCATATTTAAAGGGCTATTTAAAAATTTTCTACAGTTACAAAGGATGCTTACGAGCCGTTGAATTCATAAAATATTTTTATATTTAATATTTCATTGAAAATTATTTAATATTTTATTTAATATTTTCACATTTATTTTTGACTTTCACATTTATGTTGTTGAATTAATAAAAAAAAATCATATTTAATATTTTATTTAATATTTTCATATTTATTTTTTACTTTTAAAGGGTTATTTCAATAAAGGAATGTTTACGAACTGTTGAGTTCATAAAATGTAATTAAAATAAAAAAATTATTAAAATGAAATTAATTCATTAAAATGAAATCCATAAAATGATCCCACATGGGAACCCCTAAAATATTCTATACAATAAGCTGACAGCAAGAGTGTAGTGTTTTTTATATATATAAAATGCCATATTACAGCTATTTTACACACTACATGAAAGGGAATATTTGAAAAAACATAATATGGGAACTTTAAAATAACTTGAATATAACTCTACAGCCATCACACGTTAACTTGTTTGATTACAAGGTAGTTTGTGACGTCACACCAGTGATTTCAAAGCGTGGGTTTAAGACTTTGGTTCATTGCAGTTTTAAGGAGAAAATACTCTGCAATGGTGCTGACTTATGAATTTACAAATCATTTGTCTTAAAGTATATTAAAAACACCACATAGACATATAAACTACATTAAAAAGTTTGATTTTCACCACGTTTTTTAACACAAAAACGCAGTATGTGCTTCGAGTATGGTAATTTGACATGTAGATATATGTAATGCCAATAGAGGGGGACAGAGAACACAGAATAAAGTCATAGACAAGCATTTTCCTAGAACAAGAGGGAAATAATTCAGGCTTCTTGTGAGCATCTTGCTGTTCTCCATTGCTTTTCTTCCTTATATCAGTATACTGATAGCTAAGGAAGCAGCTAATATGTTTCAATAACAGAACAAGAACTGATTCCCTCTGGCTTGAGGTATTCCTGTCTCCAAACTTTTTTTGCCATTCATATCTGCCTTTTATGCCTTGAAGAATTATAGGAAACTACACAAGCAAATTACACAACAGTGGCCATAGGAGAGGAACTTTTCATCAGCAGATTAAAGCCAATACTCTAACACATCATGTAAATATTTTATTAAATATAGCTCTTGTATAGGATTCATTATTTCTCAGAATAGGCCTACATCAGTTATTTGAATGATACATTAAAATGTTAAAACTCACACCCACACCATTGCTATTGTCGTTGGCAAATCTCAAAATTCATACATAGCAACCTTCTGATACAGGGATATTCTGAAAAACATGCTATGGTCTGAGTGAGTTTGTGATCCATTTATAGTACAGACCACCCAAACTTGCACAAGCAATGCCAAGAACAATGTGAAAAGAAAATCAAACACGTAATTTGTCGTGTCATTAATCTGTGCGGTGACATAAAGTCTTTTTTAACCTGGCACTATAAGAACAATCGTCTCTTGTATTATTACAACATCTAATCTAATAGAACATCTATCAATTTCATTGCTCCACACCAAAGCTCCTAATTTGTGTTGAGCATTTAAGAAACATCAACAGCCCGTTCACTCTCTACCTCATGGATATTTTAAACCCGTCCCTGGAGACGGAGTTCAGAGTATTCTTTTTTTCCTGGTCAGGAAATTCATTATTCAAGGTGTATAAACCCCCCATCTGCTGCCTGTCTGGCTTCAACGCTGCACTGTCTGTCTGAGCCAGTGGAAATGTTTGACTCCATCACCTCACTGTAGCAGTGCCACAAACACCACACACGTTCATCAACATCACCTGTTGTTGATCTGATATATCTCCCTGCAAAGGCATCTAAAACATGGCTTTATCTTGATACATATCCAAAAACAACAGTATTCATATGGTACCTTTCCAGTAAGCATGGCATTATCTTGATTCATGTTCAAACAGTATGTATTACCATAGTAAATTGTGGTATTATTATGGGACCAAGTCCAAAAACACTTGGTACATGTCCAAAACATGGTAGGCCTAATGGTTTGCATTTTTTGTGTGTGTTTATTAAAATTGGTATAACACATATTTTATAATATACAGTAGGCCTTACAGTAATTGTTATAATAATGCAAAGTATTGCCATGTTTTTTGGACATTTTTGCATTTATGTTGTAATGCCATGTAGTACCATGGTCTTTGCAATAGGAATCAAGATAATGTGTTTTTTTTGTTGTTGTTTTTTTGTTTTTTTGATAATTAATATGTTAATACTGTAGTTTTGTATATGTATGACGATAATGGCATGCTTTTTTTATGTACCAAGCTAATGTACTATGGTATGTCAAGGTAGTCTTATCGTCTGATACTATAATGTACTATAATGTAATGGTAAACAAAAGCCATCTCCAATTTAAAATAATATGTACATAGTTGGTGAAAATGTTTGTTGTTTTTGGATGTGGCTTTTTTTAAGGCATCAATATCAGCATATAAACTCCTGACTCACCTGGACACGAACGTCCACTCAGAAAAGAGCAGTTTCTCAGTGAGAGGTTTCTGCTTACAGCAGGAGATATCGACGAGGCCAGCCTGAGCTCCAGAGGAGGACAGGACAGAACAGAAGGAACATCTCGCTGTGTGGCCACATTGACAAGCAGGGGGCAAATGCAAAAGTACAGCTGTTCCTAGTGGACAACATGTTTTCAAAGACTCCCAGACATTGCATGTGTGAACAGGGGTCAATGACCGGTCATAGCATCCCAAAAGGCCATTTCTATCCTTCTAAAGCTTCTGCCACCAAATTACGGATACCAGTCAGCAATTTGGACGGTGTACATTTGAAATGCCTGTCTATTTCCATCCGATGCAAGGATTCTGAAAGTAGATTAGGAGTTCCCAAGAGTATAGTGTGTGGAGGTTTCCACTTCACTGGCTTTTGAGCACACGGTTCTAACTGTTGGCACATCCACAACTCAGCTCTTGTCACAGGATTGGATGCATGTCATTTCGGCCTAATACCCATGTCAAATGATTTAGCTGAGGCACAGAGGTCAACAGCGCTGATAAGTCGGGACGAATCATGATGGATCATTGCCAAAGTGAAGCATCTGGAGATTTTTCGGGTGAATGGATAAGGCACAGGTGTTCATTAGCAAGTCAGAAGCATTTGATGTTGTCTAATGTAGGCTAATAACTTTTACTTGGCTAATTTTCTTAAAGTTGTGACAGGAATACATTAGCACAACATTTACAAATTCCATTGGCAAAATTGTGGCTACAAATGGCTAATTTTAAATGTTATGAAGAAAATGTAAGTTGTGTTTGCCTATGAGAAACTCACTGATAATAATAATAAATGAAGCTAAATAGAAATATACAAAAATGACAAAAAATGACAAAAGTACAAGCTTAAACTAAACTTAAATGAAAACAATGAAAAAGCCAATCACAATTGCATAATGTATGTGATTTTTATGAGAAATGCTAAGCAGGTCTAAAATGCTACAAACAACATATTTCTGCCGCATCATATGACCAAAATCCACATTAGCAAATTGCAATTGTAAGTTACAAACACTCGATGATGGTTTAAAGTGCGTTATGAGTAAAAGCATAGTATTAATCCCAGGAATTGTCATGGGATTAGCTTGATGCTAATTGTAGCAATAATCCACCTGTTACCAGGCACGATTATATTTCATTATGTATGTTGTCAAAATAATTCACATTAGGTCAAAAGACAATGTTTTGATTTCTAGAAAGTCTTTTGAAAATGGTGTGTACGTATATAAGGATCAAAGTGGATGGGAAAGTTATATTAAGTTACTATGCAATAGAGCCTACAGTGTAAAAAACAATTTGTTGAGTCAACTTAAAAAACGTTGTTACCCCGCTGCCTTAAAAAAATTTTTTTCACCTTGACAATATATATTTTGAAAACATGCGTTTTCTAGTTGAAACAACTAGTTATACTTAGTTGAGGACAATTAAACTTAAATGTTCTTGTTGTCTGGACAATTTCTACAAATTTAGTTGTGTCTACAAAAAAAACAGTTGAGATGGCAATTATTTTTTACAGTGTACAGTAACAATTACTTTTTGCAGTAACTAGTAGTGTAACTATTTAAGATTTCAGTAATATTGCAGTTACCATCCAAAAAATAGCTAGTCACAACATTGCTTCTCGAAATCAAACAAAATTCCTAGATTCATTTTCGTAATCTTTACGACTTCTGTGCACGTGACATCACCATGCAAGAACGCACATTGTCAAATGTAAGTTCAATTCAATTCAATTCAAATTTATTCACAATACATATTGTTTCAAAGCAGCTTTACAGAAAGTGCATTTCTGTAAGTTGTGGCATTACTCTTTAATTAGGCTAGTTTCACTACTAGTTACTGCAAAACGTTATAACGTTACTAGTAACGCATTTCTGCCCAACACTGATAATAACACTGGTTGGATTGGGCAAAAAGGATTAGTTAATTGCAGGAAATCGCTTGCAAACACTGCTAATGAGCAAAGGGCAAGAGGCCTGAAACATCTCTGCCATGGCAGTGTGCCATCCTTTATTCCTTAATCTTCATTCAAAACAACTGTTACACTGAAGGCTGCGAAACTCAATAATCAGCGTGAATTACCGTGAAATTTCATTTGTGACATTCTGTCAGTTCAATTGTTTTTACGGAGTTGATGGCACATTTAAACGTATCTGCTTGGGAAAAATGGTGAAATAACATTCTGCTAGAGTGTTGCATGAGGAAACCGTGTGGACGTGGAAGTCAGCGGTCTGAAACCGAGAGCTGTTATTCACTGTTACTTTTTTCTCAGCTTCACGGAGGAGCATGTTCACTCCTTTTTGAGTATACAGGAAGACGATAAGACAACAGACGGCAATAGAACAGGAAATGAGTCAAAACAACATCATCTGTGTGTGATATAATCTGTGTTGATGGTGAAGCTGATTTGTTGATCGGCTAGGGAGAAGTGTAATCGTATTTCACTGCTCCTTTTTTAGCATCCCATTTATTATTCCCTTCACAAACCAGGATCTTAAAAACAACCTTATCTACTATATCGACATCGCACGTCTAAATTATTTTGCCGTACTAAGTAGATATCAATTATCGCAGTATGAATTGCTGGTAGGGTTAGAATAAGTGGTGAAAATTAATTTCAAATTAAATCACTATAGTGATTAAATAGTGATTAAAACTGACTGAATACAGTTTAAAAACGTCCACATTTAATGAAAAATCTCAATACAGTTTACAAGAAACATTCAGCAAAAATTTAACAATAGCAAAAACTGAGAACAACTTTTCAATGAAAACATTGCAGACGGTTAAATATGATAAAAGAGAAGTGCACCACGTTATTTACATCATGTCAAACACGCCAGATTCTTCACAGAGGCATACTGTCCTCCACAATAAACCCCGGAAACCCTCCTTCAATATTTCGTGTAGACAACACACAATTCCTTTCTGCCAGGTCTAATTAAAGCTCCATCTTTTCTTCTCCCCGTGACAGTCTGATAATGATGCTGAATGCCCCTGCCCATGGCGTCTGTGTCACTTTAGATGAACGCAAGCTCGCACGTGGTGTCCTGGGGACCTTTCGCTCCTCAGGCCCGGCTGTAAGAGATCCGATCTCCTCTCCAAGCCATTGTGCAGTCTGTGGGCCGCACTTCCCAGAATCTGTTTGCGACAATAACGCAGAATGCAGCTCGCACAGAAATGTCCCTTTCACACTCGCTGTGTTTCGTCAGCTCACTTGACCTAAATCTGCGTCCAACTGTCTGCTGGATTAATTATCTGTTTTTCAGTTGAATGAAAAGAGCACAGGCAGCAGGATTCATTGCAGTGAACAATTCCCCAACCCCCCCCCCATTGACAATGTGAGACAGAGCAACACAAAAGCAAAATAATCAGAAACGCCGTCAACACCTTCCATTGAAATGACTGATCAGTGGCATACGAAATAAAAGAGTTTGCGAAGTAATAACGGCGAGTCGCGTTTGGTTTATCGCTGGATCTTTTTGTAGGCCAACTAAATATTTATGCCACATACTCGTCGATAAAACTCATTTCATTCATAAGACTTTACTGAATCTCCTCGCATAATAACGAAGAAATTAATTACATTCACATGCTAGAATATACATATCCTGGAAAAAGTATAATCTTA
The DNA here is from genome assembly GCA_031834385.1 of Semotilus atromaculatus. Taxonomy (NCBI): domain Eukaryota; kingdom Metazoa; phylum Chordata; class Actinopteri; order Cypriniformes; family Leuciscidae; genus Semotilus; species Semotilus atromaculatus. The sequence goes on from JAULUF010000084.1 coordinate 7,806,362, forward strand.
TATCTGAGAGAGCTGATACTGTGGCTTTTCTCCAGAATCCCAGGGGTCGTATAATGACAAAATGCTGCAGACACAAGAACAGTTCAATATCAGAGCGAGAATTTTTGCTTTTTCTTACAATCACCACTTTTCGTTTGAGTGCACGACTGTCTTTTCAGTGTAGGTCAGTGTCCGTGTGTATCTGAAGAAAGACATATTTTCCTGAAATAAGTCAGAGGCTGATCTGGACGCCTCCAGCGGTAATGTCCTCTTTGTAAAAACCTCACATTTGAGTTTGGTATAGAGGTGACCCACTTCTTAAATTCATCCAAGACATGTTCTTGGGGTGGCGGCTGTGATTTCATGTGTTGAGAGCAAGGCACAGCGTCTCCATGAGTCTAAGAAAATGGCTGTGGGTCTTAAGTAGCATTTACATAACACTATTATATAATCTGACCCTAATGCTATGAAAGTGTTTCCAAAAAAACAATATATATTGTGATCAGAATTACAGTTTTTAATGCACCAATACTCTCACTCAGAGGTTTGGTTTAACGTTATTTTGGTAGGCAAGCAAGATTTTGCATTGAACAGACAACACACTCATGCCTCATAGAAATGCTGAATCCTCATCACGTCTCCCGCATGTCAATCTCATGCTTCAGAAAGCCTCGTCCTCTTCAGCGTAAAGCTTTTGAAAAAGAAAACTAGTTGTTAGCCGAGGGGCAGTGAACTAAGAGCATGATTCATATAGCGCCGCTTCTGTTCTTGGGATGTCTCACACCACGGTGGTCTCAGTCTGTAGGAAAGACTGGGCTCTGGAGTTACGGTGGAATTGGGACATGTTTTCCGTGCCATTTCTGGATATGGACGAACTGTGCAGACGGTAGTCGCGGCTGATGTAACGCTTTAAACGCAGACTCCGCCACTTTCTCTTGAGTTCGCTCTGGACCTGCAGAGTCAAATATAAAACCCATTATCATTAGCACAGCCATACACAGCGTGGTAAGTCAACATGAAATCAAAATTCATGTACTCAATACACATTCCTTGACTCATTGTAATTAATTTATCTGTGCAGTTATTTCAAACAAAAATACTTGTCTGTAATTTATTCATCACAATGTAATTACTTGCTGCTCCACCTTTGAAAAAAACTGTCACCAATCCCTCTTATTTTTAAAGCCCTCACTTCTAACAACATCATTTAGACAACGTTTCATGATTCAATCAATCCCAAATTGATAATACAGGGTCCAGCTTACATTTATTACATAATTGGCTGGTTTCACAGACACTGCTTAAGCTAGTCCCAGACTAAAATGCATGTTTGAGCTGTTTTAACTGTAAGCAACTTGCATATATTAAAATAACCTAAGCCCTGTCTGTGAAACAGACACCTATGTGTTGTGAATGTTTCATATTGACTTTAACTAGGAAGGAATACTACGGCTCTGTTCCAAAACCTAGTGAGCTGCCTGAGGAGGAGATAGCATTTTAAGGCATATTGCCTTTTAAGATACTTTGTTTTGACCAAATTCAAAGGCTAAAGCCAATCATAGAATGCATTGCTAAAAACTAATTAAAAAATGGTGTCCAAGGTGAGAGAAATGTTGATTATAAATATAGAATGTTTCATTTGATAAAAAAAGCATTGCTAAAAATGTACAGTGTAATTAAAATGTATTTATTTATCAAAATAATGTGTGTGTTATGCATTTTAATGCTTATCAGAATATCTTGCTTATCTTAGCTATATGCGAACATCAAAGTCTAGAGCTATTTGTGTTGCTGCTTCTGTAAAGTGTTGAGATATGTCGATAAGATTGTACACTGACCTCACTATTCAAAAAACAATACAAAATCGCAACCACCAAGCCCTGTGAAAGGAACATAGAGAGTTATTGCGGTACAACATTAATAAAGCATCATATTCCGTTTAAAAATGTTGTTAAAAATTTTTTTTAAGTGTTTTTGAAAGATGTATTAATAAAGTAGACCAGTTTTCTACTTTATTATATACTATATAATATAACTTATTCCTGTGATGGCAAAGCTGAATTTCCAGTCGCAAGAAACATATTATGAGTAATATTATATTATGAGTAGAAAGTTCAAAAGAATAGCCTGTTTTCATATACAGGTACAAATACTTTTGTAACATTATAAATGTCTTTACCGTAACTTTTGATCAATTTAAAGTGAACACTCATATTCCTTACCTGAAAGGACCCCAGGCCAAGGTCAAAGAATATTTTGTAGTTTTCCATATCTCCATTTTCTTCTATGATGTAAACGAAAACAACATAGTTGATGCCAAAGAGAGGGATCAAGAGAAGTGTGGATTTGGCCAACCTCCTGAAAACAGAAAGAGGAGAAACAGGATTTGGATGGAGTGATAAGGAGGGACCCCTGTTATGATAGCATGGCAATTTTTGTCAAATGGAGAGTTATTACCAAGCATACAATGGAGAGCTCCAAACCGAAATCCCAACTTTAGAAGAACAAAAAGGGAAAAGTGCATCTGGGAGAGCCATCAAACAGACAACAGCCTCTCATGCATTAACGACAGGGCATTCAAACACAGAACGTGCCACTCTCAGCAGAACAAAAACTCAGATTGCTAAAAATCGCGGCATAAATATTTCAACCCCATTTCAATGCAAATATATTTAGCACTGCACAAGAGATAGTGAAAGCCTTGGATAAAAATGGAAAGCAGTCATCCATTTCCATCTATTTTTCAGAGATTCATGCTAGAATGCAACTCCTGGTAAATTTAAAAGGGAGATCTCAGCTATGACCCGAATAGCACATAAGAGGATTCAAACATGGTGGCTGATGCCATGTTTGCAGAATAGAATATTAGTTGGTATCCATTTGCAATACCTGTACTGAGACTGATCGTTTCCACCAACATCAGGACACCTCAGTTTCTGGACCAGGATTCGAATGATGCTGATGAACAGAATAAAGTTGAACTGTAGAACACAGAAAGGAAGAGAACAAGATTTTATATCATTCCTCTTTTATACCACTGAATCCTGTTCACTGGATCTGACACAAGGAGATCTCAAAACATTCTGTAAGACTTGAACCAGATTACAGGATTATTGCACACACTGTAACACGTGAAAACGTGCAGGTGCTGCCTTAAAGGAACAGCTCATCCAAAAATATAAATTCTGCCACCATTTACTCATTCTCAAGCCGTTCTAATCCTATTTGACTTTCTTTCTTCTGTGTAAAAAAAATGCCTGAGTTCTCCAGTGTTGACCCCATTGACAAAAATATATTTTTATATCTTATCCACAGAGGTCAGACAGGTTTGGAATGACATGAGGGTTAGAAAATGATGACAGAACTTTTCATTTTGGCTCACTGTCCCTTTAAGGAGTTGATCTGGCCTTTAAAATAACACTACAAAAATAATATCATGTGTTTGATTCTTAGAAAAAAATTTGAAAGCACCAAAAAACAACAAAAAAATTGGGATTTGGGGCCTCATTTATAAACGTTGCGTACGCACAAAAGAAGGCGTACGCCGCTCTCTACGCAATAATTGGTATTTATAAAAAGCAAACTTGACGGGAAAATGTGCGGTCCTACACGCAAGCTCTGACCCAGGCGTACGCACAAAAACGGGTGAAATGAGAAATG